>PVLD010022260.1:17770-29765 GCA_004027595.1 Dinomys branickii | reverse complement strand
CTCTTTTATGGCCTGTTGGAGTTGTTTCATTTCGGATGCAATCGTTTCATAACTTGCAGGTATGTGATTTCCTGGTTCCCCTGTATCCTCGCATTCAGAACTTGTTCTGGGTGGGGTTGAGTTTTGAGACTGCGTTTTGTTCCTCTGTTTTCCCATTTTTGGGTATCAGATTCAAAATGTGGAGCTATAAATTCCACAGGCAGTTCAGCACGCAAAGGTCTGCTGCAGAGGCTGCTCCAATGGTTACTTCTCTTTGGGAGAATGTCCCTTAAGCTGTCTGCTGAGATTTCCACTTCTACTCCCTACCCCAAGACCTGGCCGGGGCGAATAAACAGCTCGCCACCCCAGGATTCTTGCAGATAGGCCACTCAGGTGTTCCTCCCTGGGTGGAGCTCCTTCCCCCCTCACAAAACCTGTTGGGGTGCCTAAGTAGGTCTTCCCACCCGGGAGATCCCGCAGTCCTTAAAGCTGCTTTGATGTCTCTCACTGGGCTGAGCTTCTTCCCGATTCAGGAAAAACCAGTTAGAGTGCGCACTTAACTTACCCTGTGATCGTGCAGACAGGATTGCCGTTCAGATGTTTTTCCCTGGATGGAGATTTTCCCCGACTCAGAAATCCCGCCGGCCGGTCGCTGTTGCTCCAGTTTGCGCAGCGCTGGCTGCGGGGGTGGGGTTCTGAGCGGGATCCCGGAGTGCTGCCCTGTTTGGTGCAGTTTGTGCCAGTAGCGCGTTCTCTGTTGGGTTCAGGAGCTGAAGCTGTTCTTCCCTCCGCACTTGCTCTCTTGGCTGGTCGTATTCTTCCCGGAAGTCCTTATTTCTGTCTTCATATTGCTATATTTCATTGTTTGGGTGGTAATCCTCTGGGAGGTTCTCTCTCTGCTGCCTACCCGGTCGCCATCTTCCCAGAAGTCTGCTGGATAGAGTTTAAAAGATCCAGTGCAGGAGAATACCTGCAAGTCCTTGGATCTATATACAATGGAGGGAAAAGAAGCAGGGGTTTTGTAATTTAAAAGTGGCATTCACCATCTCCCATCCCTTATTTAATGCTTGGAACCCTCAGTGACCTCTCTGACTCAGTTCCTGTGGTACAGCTGTGGTTGGGCCACTCTCAGACATAGGATTGCCGATATCCCCTGTAGCTCATTTTTGCTGACATCTCCTAAAGGATAAGGAGACTTGTCTCTTTCCACTTTTGGAGCTAACTGACACTAACATTCCACACCTTACTTTAAGGATGAATCATTCAGATCTAAATACTTGATATTGACCATGGCAAAACTGCATTTACTTCCTGGGCATGCTTATGCACTCCTGTAATCTCAGCACACTAGGGGTGAGGCCAGAGGATCATTTTGAGTTTGATTTCTCAGAGCAGACACTCTATGGGGAGGAAGTGTATGTTATCATTTAGTGAAGAATCCTTGGATCCTTCACCTGTGGCATATGGAATTTGATAAAAGCGCTTACAGTTTGGAAATGATAATGCAGATACAGTGGTATCTTGGTTTACAAACTTAATTTGTTTTATGATTTTGGGGAAAATGGCTGCATTTGTGTTGTGTGGGGAAGGTATCTGTGGTTATGTTTGTGCCTGATGTGGAGTTTGTGAATGGAAGCAAAATTTTGCTGAATGGTTTGTTTGTGAACTGAATTGTTTGCAAATAGAAGTGTTCACGAGCCAAGATATTACCATACATATTTTTGACTGTTTAATTTGAAAGCTTACATTTTTTTATGCTCCATGTTGGTGTGTAATATTTGTACCATTGTTTGTTTTTGACTAAAATATTTTTTTGGGAAAAAAGTCAGGAAAATGACAGAATGGTAAGCAACAACCACTCAGCATCTCCAAAACTTGGAGTGTAGACCTGGGAAATAAAAGAGAAAAATAGGTGCTTGAGAACCAAGGAAGATCTGACAGGAAGATTAAAATCTACAGAGACACTGAAGAGACAGAACACAATGCAGAGAATGAAAGAAACAATCTTCACTTTCTCTGTGGCTTATGGCTCCTAGGAAAGGGAGACTGAATCTAAAGCGAAGAAGTACAAGCTGGGGATTCAAGAGGGCTTCAGGGAAAAATGCAGGGCTAGAACAGAACAGCAGTTGCTATGATTTGCAGGGAGAGTGAAGCCTCTGCTCCAGCATGAGTTCTTCACAGCTAGTGAGTGAGTCAGTCCAAGGGTTGACTATATTCCTGGAGAGAGTGTCATCAGATGTCATTCCGGAAAAGGGCTATTTGTTTGAACCCAGGACTCAGAACATCTGTGGGACAGCATCACCTCAGGGCTCTTCCAGTGTTACAGTCCCACAGTGACTGGGTGAGAGACACTCATAGGAGCCATGGTGAGGGAGCTAAGGTCAGGTTAGAAAGAGACCCCACTGAGACATTTGAGCTAAAGGATGCAGGCCCTCACCCCATAGCCAGAGACAAGGCTCAGCCTGAACTGTTCTGGATTTGAGTCACAACAATGGTGCCCTCATCCTAATCCTACTGCTTGCTGGGGCTGACTGCCTTCTTTATCTACTAGTGTGAGTAAGGACACATCTTGACTTGGATATAGCCCCAGTATGTTAGATCTCAGAAGAAGACCACACACTGAAAATCACAGAGAAATTTATTTTGTTTGTTTAGTTGTTTTGTTTTTTGGTGTGGGTTGTTTTTAGTTTTATTTCTTTTTTCTTCTTTCCTCTTCACCAGTTTGTTAGAGTTTGGGAAATTTTACTTTTTTTCCCCCTCACTTCTTGTCTCCTTTCTTCCTTTATTTTTCCTCTTTTCTCTTTTAATTTTTCTCCCTTTAATTTTTTTGCTTTTATTTTTACTCCCTCTATAATTTTTCTCCCTCTTTTAAAAACTGTGTATTTTTTTTTTATCAACTTTTTCTTCTTACCTTCACCTAATTTTATAAAAATCCTCAATAGGATCCTTTGTACCACTTCTCTCTCCTCCTTCTCATATCATATAGATTAAAGTTTAAAATTTTTCCTCTTGCATTCCTCTCTTCCCAAACTCTCTATCTTTAATAGTATAACCATAAAGCTTTATGAAGATTTTGGCAGTTAATTATGAAACTACTGTTGAATTCTTTAATACCATTACTGGAGACATAGCTGTCACATTTAATGCATATTAGTTGTAAGTCAACACCTGGGTTGTCTTTTTTTTTTTTTTTTTGGTGGTACTGGGGATCGAACTCAGGACCCTGCACTTGCTAGGCAGGTGCTTATTCCACTGAGCTATATCCCCAGCCCTGGGTGGTCTTAATGTTTACACCATACTTGTGAATTTTCACTCTAGGGTTAAAGGTGGTACATAATTGGTATGTTAATATCCAATTGGTCTTAGATGATACTAATAGAGCTGATTTTCTTGATATTACCAGGCCCCTATAATTGTTGCTGTTTCTCTGTAAGCGAACACTTGGATTACCTTTGTGACATCAGCAATACTAGAGTGCATTCCGAAAGAACTTAGTGTTAGAGTGATTACACTGCATCCTACCCTCTCAAATTAACCAAGATGGATCTTGAGGCTGAGGCAAACATATATAGTAAGCCACACCCAAAGTACATCATGGGCAAGTAACTACAGAGATTTCTATACTACCAATGAAGTCTACACTGTTAAGTGCCCACAAACGTCAGCACAAGACAGAAAACAGACAATGCAGTAGAAACATGAGAAGACAAAGCAACAAAATACCTCCCCAAACTCCCTTGAAGCCAGTCCAGGGTTCACAAAGGGGAGAATAGCATAAGCCACACACCTGAATTACTCTAAAGGATAACAGAAGGGGTAATAAACAGATCAAAGATACTGAGATACTCAGTGGCACCACAGAAGATATAACTAAACAGATATTATTGGAAGTAATAACCAAAAGGATACAGGAGCTCTCAGAAGACACTAATAAAAAGCTAGATGAGCTAAATAAAATGGTACAATACATGAATGAACAGTTTAGTAAAGAATTAAAGTCCACAAAAAGGTTTCAATTAGTTGGGTGTGGTGGCACATCCTTGTAATCCCAGCACTCGGGAAGCTGAGGCAAGAGGATTGCCATGAGTTTGAGTTCAGGTTGGACTACATACTGAGACCTTGTCTCAAAAAAAAAAGTTTCATTCAGAAATCCAGGAAATTAAAAATTATATTGAAAGTATGGGCAGCATGATTAACCAATATGAGGACAGCATTTCAGAACTGGAAGACAATATGCCTTTCAAGACCACCTTCTCAAAGACAATTTGAAAGGAACTTGAAAATGAGAAATGTATCCAACAGCTGTTAGATGATGGAGAGACAACTAAGAGTAATTGGAATAAGTGAAAAATTAGAAGACAACACAAAAGGCATAAAAAACTCTATTCACAGAAATAATGGCAGAAAAACCCCCAGATGTAGTAAAAGAAATAAACATACAATTGAGACATAAAGAACTCCAAAATAGCCATGACCAAAAGAGAACCTCTCAATGGCATATTATAAGTACTCAAAGTACCAGAAGTTTATCATAGGGACAAAATCTAAAAGCTGTTAGAGAAGGGTAATAAATCATATATAAAGTTCAACCCATTAGAACTACTGCAGACTTTTCAATGCAAAACTTAAAGGCCAAGTGGCTTGGAGTGAAGTGTATCAACCCCTAAAAGATAAATTTCCAACCCTAATTTAAATATCCTGCAAAACTTTCCTTCAAAACTAATAGAGAAATAAGGTATTTCCATGAAAAGGAGCATCTCAAGAAATTTATAACCATGAAACCAGCATTACAGAAAAACTTACTATTGTGCCTGTGATCCCAGCACTTAGGAGGACAAAGCAGGAGAATTGCCACAAGTTCAAGGGCTGCGTGGAGTAAATAGTGAGCTCAAGGCCAACCTGAACTACATAGCAAGATCCTGTCTTAAAACTTCTTGAAGCTGTCTTAAGAGACAGTGAAAACAACAATGACAATAACTCAAAACAAATAAATGCATACGGCAAACTGAGCAGCTAAGCAAAAAAGAATCAGCAACAGGAAAATAATGCAACAACAGGAATCAGTACCCTGCAGTAATAACTGTCAATGTGAATGGTCTCAAATCCTCAATCAAAAGACACAGATTATCAGGATGATCAAGAAACAAATCTCAATGACATGCAGTTTACAAGAAGCATTTAATTCAACAAGAAATTCACAGATTAAAAATCAAAGGATGAAGGATAATAAAAGCAGGAGTTGCTATCATAATTTCAGACAAAATCAATTTCAAGCCAAAACTGATCAGATCACTATATATTGGTTAAGGGAACAATTCAATAGGAAGAGATAACGATTATAAACATGGGCACCAAATACTGGCCACGTTTCATAATGTTTCATAAAACAAACATTAATGGACATCAGAAATTAGATAAACACCAATACAATTGGAATGGGGCTGTCAGTAACTGTCACAAATGTACAGATAGAAGGAGAGGCACGACAAGAAAGACCGCAAGCGGAACCATAGCATGGGGCACATTTCCAGCAAGAGCTGTGACAAACTGAATCTAGTTACAAAAACCAAAATGGACCCCACCCAAACTCTGGGAACACCCTTGTGTCCTCGGATGGAAGATGGTCCCTTGTTAGAGCTGCTGATCTATAAAAAGCACACGAAAGACTGTTAATTCTTCATGAAGACTGTATAGTCACTGCTTGTCAGGAGGAATTTACTTACACATGGGGCATGCCTGGTAAAGTGCTAAGTTTTAACCCTTAATGTTGCACCAGATCTAGAACTTGAATAGGTAGTGAATTTTTTTCTCACAGGAGGGGTGGGGTGTACAATGAATGTGAATAATATTTCTTATTCTTAATGTAAATCTAAATGTATCAGAGCCATAATTATGGATACTGCATGCCATATAATTCTGAATCATTTGATAATTCACCTTAGACCATTTAAAAACTGTATAAGCAAATTAACTGCCAGCCAAGTCAGTCACCCTCGTGGGAGCCCGTAGAGCCCAAGGTAGTGTCCTGTGTCTGATCCTGCAGTTTGGGGAATTGTGACCGTGGGGAACAATGACTTAACGTGTTAAAATTAAAATCGATGCTTTAACTGGAATATTTTTCTTAGCTACTCGACTAGAATATTGTACACCTGATCAGAGTGTATGTTCGGTACAGAAGGCCATTAATCGTCATTTATAGTCCACTTTTTTATCTTAATCATAAAATGTTTAGGAATCTATGAAATTTAGCTTTAGAAACAAAGTGTTGAGCAAGGTTGATGATACTATTTTTACATTGTTTTGGCAATCTACAAAAAGAGAAGAGCCTTAATTTTTAAAACCCATTTTAGTCATTTTATGACAATTAGAGTTAATAAACATCTTTTTCCAAAAACAAAACAAAACAAAACAGAAAACAAATGTACAGACCATCTAGCCAAAAAACAAAACATAGAAATATCAAAGTTCAACCAAACTTTCAAACAAAAGGACTTAATAAATATCTACAGAGTGTTACATCCAACAACGAAATGTACATTCTTCTCAGCAGCAGATGGTACTTTCTCCAAAATAGACCTCATAATCACCCTTAAAGCATGCTTAAGTGAATGCAAATGTAAATTATCTCATATATATTATCAGATCATAGTATCATGAACCTAGAAATCAATGGCAAAAGACACCACAGAAACTATGCAAACATGGAAATTAAGCAGAACCCTTTTAAATAATCAGTGGGTCACAGATGAAATTAAGGGACAAATTAGACAGTTCCTGCAATCAAATGATAATGCCAGTATGACCTGTGGGAACCTGTGGGAACCAATGAGGCAGTGCTAAGAGAGAATACGGTAGTGAATTCCCACATCAGAAAGGGTGAGCTGAACTGAATAACCTCGTGAGGCACCTCAGGGTCCTAGAAAATCAAACAACCCAAATCCAAAGGTAAGGAAGAAAATTATAAAGATCAGATTAGAAGACTAAAAAAGACTAAAAAAATTACAAAGAATCAGTGAATTGAAAAGTTGGACCTTTGAAAGAATAAACAAAATAGACAAACCCTTAGCCAATCTTACTGAAATAAGGAAAGAAAAGACCTGAATCCATGCAGTTAGAAATAAAAAAGCCAAAACCACAGTGGATTCTGCCAAAACCTAGAAGATCATTGGTAACTACTTTGAGAACTTGTACTCTAATACAATGGAAAATTCAGAAAATGTGGATAGATTAAGGCACATGTGAACTATGTGAACTGCAAAGCTGAATCAAGATATAAAAGTCCTGAATAATCCAGTATCAGTCAATGAAATTGAAAAAATGAAAAACAAAATAAAACAAAAAAGTACTGACTAAGAAAAGCCCAGGTCCTGTCAGATTCATTGCCAGATTCCATAAGAACTTTAGAAAAGAGAAAATGCCAATACTTCTCAAACTCTTTATTGAAATTGAAAAGAAAGCATTACTCCCAAAAGTCATTCCTGGAAGCATTACCCTGATCCCCAAACCAGAAAAGGACCCAATGAAAAAAGGGAACTGCTGGCCAATCACTTTAATGAACATAGCAGCAAAAATCCTCAAAAAGATATGGCAAGCAGGGTACAACAAATCATTAAAAAGATTATACATCATGACTAAGTAGAATTCATTACAGGAATGCAGGTGTGGTTCAATATATGCAAATCAATAAATATGACACACTATATTAACAGAAGCAAGGACAAAAACATATGATCATCTGAATAGATGCAGAAAAAGCATTTGACAAAGTCCAGCAGCCATTTGTGATAAAAACCCTGAAAAATATATCTCAATCTGATAAATGCCATTGATGACAAACCAATGGCCAATAGCATACTAAATGGAGAAAAGCTGGAAATCAGTATGGAGGTTCCTCAAAAATCCCCTAAAACTACAGGTTCCATTTGACCCAGCTATTTCCCTCTAGCTATCTTCCCAAAAGAGTTAAAGACATCATACTCCATTGATACATGCATACCTATTTTTTTTATTTTAAAGACTAAAGAATGGAGACATATAAACCAGAATAACACAACAACAATACTGGAAATACAAAATTACAGAGAAGATAGTAGACAATTAGCACTGGATGCTTGTATTACATAATGTTATCTTCGCATTTGTTAATACAAAAGTGCATACCTATGTTTATAGCAGCACAATTCATAATAGCTAAATCTTGGAAGCAGCCTATGTATCCATCAACAGATGAATAGGTAAAGAAAATATGGTGTTTATACATAATGGAGTACTAATCTGCCATAAAGGATAAACCCGAGGCATATGTAGGAAGATGGATGTACCTTGAGACCATAATGTTATGTAAATCAGACACACAAGCTTAAATACCATGCAGTTTCTTATGTGAGAAACCCCATATAAAAGTAAAGTACAGAATAAAAGACAATAGGGAAAATAAAGAGAGAAACAAAATTTATTGTCATCCATCATGGTCAATGTGTCTAAAAATGTACCTTGATTTGGTATAATTGTCTTATGTGTCTTTTATGTTTTTTGATCTGTTAGTCCAACTGTTAATCTGTGTTTATGATACTTATAAGTACTTATAAAAGAAGTAAATGACTCTGATGCTGGCAGATTTTTTTGTAAAGTGGAGTGAAAATGAAGGAGAAAAAAGGATTGAGTTATGTTACATACATGTACCAATTCCCCACTGTGAAAATTATCATGTATTACAAGCTACAAGTCTATGCAAGGAAAAAAAAGTTAAAATAGTAACATCTTTTTAAAAAAAGTACTTGAAGTTAATTTTCAAGAGTTTTTTAGGTTTGATGGGAAAGGATGGTTTATCAGTGCTTTTATGAGTGAAAGACATTCACACATGAAACACGCTGCCAAGGATATTAATATCTTATCTTTTGTACTTAAGAAGACCTCTCTGAGCATGAGTATGATGACAGGAATAATACTAGGCATTATCATAGGAATGGTATTATGATAGGAAAAGACTTGAATCAAATCAAATTTATTATCTTCAAAGGAACATTCAGGAACTCTGAAACTTAAATTATTGTGAGAGACACATTACAACTGCAGGTAGGAAATACAATTGAAGTGTTATTTCTAAAGGAAATGAGACACTTTACTGTGGTTTTCAATAGGGTAATAATTACATTAACCATATAACATGTTTTTGAATTTGTGACTAACACACGCATTGGACTACAATGCAAATTATGAAGAAATTAATTCAATAATGAGTTCATTAATGGGGACCAATTACCAAGCAGTACTGGCTGGTTTTAGGAGGAATGTTGGCAATATTAATGTTTTTAACACTTGGCTTCACATAAAAATCACATGAGGGTACAGCAGTTCTTCATGAAGTTAAACATGGCCAGGTATTAAACAAACCCAGCAACTCTGGAAGCTAAAGCAGGTAGATCATGCCAGACTAGGCAACTTAGTGAGACCCTCTCTCAAAATTTCCAAAAAACACCTGGGGTTGTAGCACAGTGATATCACACTTGCTTAGCTTGTATGAGGCTCCAGGTTTACTCCCCAATACTGGTGGAAAAAAAGGTAAATATGCATAAAATCCAACAATTCCATGGCTACGTGTGGTGGACTGACAACTGGTGGTCAACTTGTAATACTCAGCTGAACTGAGTCAGTGTGGCACTGGCTGTGGAGTGCCTACCTGAGGATCATTGCCAACAACATAAAAAAGAGAACTGGAGTGGAAGAAGTGGGGATGTTGGTCCTCCTGGAGCTTGTCATGCTGTCTTTCTTGTTATGAACTTAACTGTTAACTCTTGGATGAGCTTGGGACCTCACTGTCGCTGAGGATGGCTGTGGTACTTTTGGGGGAAGCTCTGGTCCTTACTTTGAGCATAGCTTCCTGGCTGTAGTGCAAATCCCTCAGCCTGCTGGTGCAGATCCTTCATCCCGCTGGCACAGACTGTCTAGCTTCCCTCATTGACCTTTGGGTCTTCCCAGTGCAGATCTGTGAAACCGACTTGCATGCGACATGCTTGTGGGCTCTACGCCTACAGCTGGACTTGTTGGGGGCATTGTCATGGGCGCTAGGTTGTCAGCTGGAGTCATACAGGACATTGCCATGGTATCCAGGCCCTTGGCTGGATTCTTTTCCTTTTTTATTTTATTTTTTTTATTTTTTCCGGTACCGGGGATCGAACTCAGGGCCTTAGTGCTTACCGGGCAAGCACTTACACCACTGAGCTATACCTCCAGCCCTTGGCTGGATTCTTTGCGTCTTTATTGTGTGGACAGATTTCCTGCCACTCTTGTGTACTTGATTCTTTGGGTGACTATTATAAAATAATCCTATTAATTATGTGTCCTGTATTGTTTTGCTTGCAAATCCTGACTACAACCCTAGGTACATGCCCCCAAAGAATTGAAAGCAAGGATTCATACAGATCTGTGCACACCTATTTTTATAGTAGCATATTCACAAAAGCCAGAAATTGGAAGCAACTCAAATTCAATCCACAAATGAATGGATAGACAAAATATGTTTGTATGTACATTTGGAATAGTACTCAGCATTGACAAGGGATGACATTTTGATACATGCTACAGCAGGGATGAACCTAGAATTCTTGTGCTATGTGAAATAAACCATACACAAAAGCAAGGATTATATGACCTCACTCAGGTGAGGTACCTAGAATAATTACATTGATAGAGACAGGAAATAGAATGGTGATTTCCAGGGACTAGGGACGTAGGGAATGGAGAGTTATTGTTTAATGGGTACAGAGCTTCTGTTTGGGATGAATAAAAAGTTCTGAGAATGGATAGTGATGGCTGCACAGCATGGTGATGGCTGCACACAAGTGTACTTAGCACTGCTGATTTGCACATGTAAAAATATTTAAAATTATAACTTTTATGTTATATATAGTTTGGTACACACATATATACACACACAAAGAATTATCTAAAGTACCCTAAAAATACTGATCCATGGGTCACAATACCCAGAGACTGGTTTTAATTGGTCTGGGGGAGGGGTTTAAAGCTGTACAGGTAAGTTCAGTATACAACCAAGCCTAAGAAAGGGCACTGTTCATTAGGGTAGCAGCGTTCAGCCTTGAGAATTTAAAATACACTGATGTCTGGGTTTTATAACCCAAATCCTTCACTGGCCTGAGGGTGCTGCCTTGTCATTGAATCTAATTCTTGGTTGATTCTAATAGATAGTCAAAGTTGAGATGCATTGTTCTGGAGCTCTGCCCCCAGCATCTCTGCCTTTCACTCCACCCTTGGAGAAAAAGTACTGACATGTGAAGGATAGGGTCAAGGGGTCTGGGATGAGCTTCTGGCGAAAGTCAAAGGGGAGAATTCCCGAAGTCCACAAGATTCTTCTCTTTCCTTTCATAGATTCAGAATGCTAAAAATGGGAGAGCAGAGGAGAGGGCTCAGGAGAAAAAGTGTAAATACTGTGTTAGGCTTACTCTTGAGAGGGAAGGACTTTATATTCTTCTAGGCATTTAGATCCTTCCAGCATCTAATGTAGGCAGTGCTCCCATCCTTAATCCTCATTTGAATTCCTCTCTTCACCCAGGAAGCACTGAGTTCAGCCAGTGCTCCACAGCCAAAGCTGTTGAGAGTACCCTAATAGGGAATTGCTATGGTATCTACCCTACAGTTCATGTGTTGGAAACTTAATCTTCAGTTCAACCTAATTGAGAAATATGAGCTTTTAAAAATTTATTATTTAAAAAATTTTTTGCACTACTGAGGACTGAACCCTGGACCTTCACACTGAGCTATATTCTTTTTTTTTAATCTTAAAAAGTAAAAGAATGAAAACATATTAACAGGGGCTGGGGATATAGCTCAGTGGAATAAGCGCTTGCCTAGCAAGCGCAGGGTCCTGAGTTCGATCCCCAGTACCGCAAAAAAAAAAAAAAAAAAAAAAAAAAAAAAAAAAAAAAAAAAAAAAAAACACAAAAAAAAAAAAAAACAAAAAAAAAAAAAAAAAAAAAAAAAAAAAAAAAAAAAAAAA
>PVLD010022260.1:0-17670 GCA_004027595.1 Dinomys branickii | reverse complement strand
GTATTACATATTGATAACTTCGAAGTAGATACTCAGGAAAACAAATATAGACATGCAGGATTGATCAAACAACTAATCATTAACTGTTCCTTACAATAAAGCGACACAAGTCAGTAGTACAACTATGTTAGCTATCCTGCATATATATACATACATACATAATTATCCTTTTCTTCTTTTTCCCTTTCCCCTCATCCCATTTGAGCTACATTCTAACCCCTTTTTATTTTTAAAAAAAATTTGAGACAAGGCCTTGCTAATTTTCCCAGCCTGGGATGAAACTCCTGCCTCAGCATCCCAGAGGGCTAGGATTACAAGGGCTCTGCCCTCATGAATGGGTGGATGTTGGTTACCATAAGACTGGCTTAGTTGTCTCTGGAGTAGATTCTTAATGAAAGATGAGTTTGCATCCCTTCCCTTCTCTCTTGCATGCAGTCTTGTGATGTAGTAAGAAGGCCCTCACCAAATGGACTTTTTGGCCTCCAGAACTGCAAGGCGAATACATTTTTATTGTTTATACTTGTCCAGTTTGGTATTCTTCTATAACTGAACAAAATGGACTCAAAGAGGGACCACAGAGCCTGTGTGTGAAAATTGAGCCTTTACAGGATCACTGAGGTGGTTGATACACACTATCTCCTTACCTTCCAGGTATTTGTATTTCTGTTCTGCATGGATGCCTACTCAGTCTACTGACTAGTTTGCATTATATTCCTGCTATCTTCTTTAGGAAAGTGCTACTCCAGCTCTAGATCCTTGGAGCCAAGGTCAACTAGACAAGGGGAGAAATGGGGATTTAAACACACTGAAAGGCAGTGTGGGATCATTGTGGCCCTGGAAGAGACGAAATATGGAGGGAGAAGATGAGGCCACCCCTGCTCTGGGCTTTGAGGTAAACTAGTGGTTCTTCATTATCTATCCTATTCTACAAGGTAGAAGCCCATTGCTATAGTCTCTTTTGTGTTGCTGTGACAGATTATCTGAGAGTCTTAGTTACTTTTCTCATTGCTGTGACAAAATACTTCACAGTTAAAGGAGGAAATATTTATTTGGCTTGCAGTTTGTAGAGGTTTCAGTTCATCGTCAGCTGGCTCTAAGGCAGCACAGCAGAGGGGCATTGCAGCGGAGAAATAGTCTACACCAGGCAGACTCACCTAAGAGCATATTAGCTTTCTTTCTGTCTCTTTTATTTTATGCAGGTGTTCTGCCCTAGGATGGGTGTAGCACTTACAGCCTTAATCCTAGACAGAACTATGCCAAACCAATCAGTGGACTGATTTAGTAATCACACACCCTTGATCCCAGCCCCACACACTCTAGATCCAGCCACCTCTGAAGAGCATCCATGACTGCATGAGGCTGTGAGGGGACATTTAGACACAAGCCATAACACTGAGACTTGATAATTTATAGAGAAAATAAGTTTATTTTGCCTTATGATCCTGGAGGTTGGGAAGTTAAGTGCATGAGAACAGCTTCTGGCAAGGGCCTTGTGCTGCTTAAACTCATGATGGAAAGCCTGAAGCCAAGCAGGTATGTGCAAAAGGAAGAAAATATAACGGTCAGTCTGACTTCATAAAGACTCAACTCCTTCGAGAAGGGATCAATCCCTCTTAAAAACTCCATCACTTTTTAAAGGCCTCACCTCCCAACACTACTATAGCGGCAATCAGATTTCAGCAACAGTTTTGGAGAAGACAAACTATATTGAAGCCATAGCATCTATCATAAGGCTTTTGACTGATGTCTTGGTTACTTATATCTTGTTCCTGGGACAAAATACCTGACACTCAAAGTTAAGGAAGGAAAGGTTTAGCTCACAGTTTGTGGAGGTTTCAGTCCATAATCAGCTGGCTTCAAGGCAGGGTGGCATGGCACAGGCGCAACACTTCAAGGCAGCAGAAGACAGCAAAAGCAGCAAGAGCAAAAAGAGGGTAACAGCAAGCCCCTCTTCCTCCCTTATACTGTATGCTGGCTCTCCCTCAGGTGAGTTTGGCACTCCCACCATCTCCATGCCCTCCTCTTGCACAGGCTCAGGATGTTTATAAAGTGAGGACCCTGGACCCCTGCTAAGTTACTTAGTTAAACTTCTAAAGTTGACACAATGAATCAACCATTACCACATCAAAGCGCGCAAACAACCTCCCAGTACACTTCCTGTATACCCTAGGATGTAGAACTGCTGAGTTACCTAGATAAACTTCTATGCAGGTACTGTGCTGTTGAGCTATATTCCCAGCCCTAGGTAAGCTTCTAAATTCAAGTTGAAACAATGTATCAACCATTATAACTAATGATCCACCCAAGGGTAAAGAGGGCACATTTTCCTGCAATGTCCCTGCATAATATGCCCTTCTTCCATATGCCAGGACCGATTGAATGATACCATGGATGTTTAAATTTAAATGAATTTATTGCAGTAAATACATTGCCATTTATTGCAGTAGATACAGTGCCATGAATCCCTCAAATCTTCCCCCTTGCTTCAAACACACCTATCCTATTCTCACTGTTTCTGAAGCAGTTCTGGAAGTTCTCTTTTGTGAAATGTCTTTGCAAGGCATGAACAAAAAATATAGTGAATGCTGATGCTACCTGCCTCCCAACAGAAAGGCAGGTTCATAAGAACATTACACTGTATTCTCTAAATTTTTTTTTTTTTTTTTTTTGCAGTACTGGGGATCGAACTCAGGACCCTGCGCTTGCTAGGCAAGCGCTTATTCCACTGAGCTATATCCCCAGCCCTGGACATTACAGTGTATTCTCATCCACCAGACCTGGCACCATGTGAGGTCAGGCTCTCCCCCAAAGGAAAAATGATCATGAAAGGTAAATGTTTTGAATCAATGCAGGACATCCATCAGGGTATAACAGTACAACTACAGATATTCACGAAAGAGGACTTCCAGAACTGCTTCAGAAAGTGGCAAGAACTATAAGTGTGTGAAGGACAAGAAAGTATTTTGATGGGGATTGATGGCAATGTGTCTTGCTGTACAAATTTAAAAAATTTAAACACACTGTATTTTTCTGTCTTATTTCATATATGCCCATCAAGAACAAAGAGGACGTGGACAAGGGGACTTGGAATTCTGGATCCTGGCTGAAAATCCATTCCAACATAATGAACAAAGGCCACAAAATATAAAGCAGAACTCAAGTTTTATAGGAGCTAGTGATCCAATTATGGAGATACACTGTGTAAATAAGAAAAAGTGACACATCATAGCTTTAGGATTTCTATTTTAATGACATATGCAGCTCAGTAGTTTTTCAGAGACTTTTATGAAAAAGCGTAAGAATGAGCCAGTAACAAAGAAAAATAAGTTTCTAGGATTTGAAATGGTAGACATAGAGAGTTAAAGAACTCCATCTCCATGATGATTTATTGTATAATATGGTATAATTTATTATTACTTTGAAACGTGACAAACATAATAATTTTTTATTAATGGAGACATTAGCCTTTGCAGGTGTGCACATTCATGTAGAAAATGATGAACAATGTCAGCATCATCAGAAGAACTTTTTTAAGAAATGCAGATTCTCAGGCCCTGACCTAGGCTGCCTGTATCAGAAAACGTGAGGATGGGCACAACAATATACATCTTTACAAGCCCTGCAAGGTGGGGACCCACACAAATGTTTGAAAACTACTCCTCCACCCTTCAATTTCAAAATATCTCCGGGCAACAACTTTTAGAGTGCATTCAGTTACAGAGATTACTTCCTGTTTTATGTCTAAATTTATCTCCCTAAAGCTTTGAAAGGTGACGTGCACAGCTTTCATAACTGAAGACACTTTTCTCTTATTTCTTTATGATAACAGCCCAAGGAGTGCCTCAGCAGGAGCATCAGCCTCTGAGGAGATGAAGGCATAGCTGGCACTAGGTGGGGACATGGGAAAACCGATATTGGTCTTTACCCTCATTTCATAGCCATTATTTGACAGTTGGATAATCCAAGATCCACTCCAAAGAGAGCACGGTGTAGTTTTTGTGTGGGACCTGGGTTTTCAAGATTAATAACACAAGTCAAAGGAGTACAAAGTCAGGAAGAAAGTCTGAAGCTATATAGAGGAAATGATGATGATTTCAGACACTGGCCACCAGAAATTGTCTGAGTAAAGCAAGGTAGAGCAGAGAAGAGAACAGCCTTCTGGGAACTGAGTACTGACAAGGGGAAAAAATAGCCCCAGAGGACTTGTGATTTAGAGTGTGATGTTTATTTCAGGGAACTCAGCTGAAATTTTAATTTTAGCACCTGCTACTTGTATCTTCCTTAACTTGACATTTTCCTGTGCTCACTGGTATCTACAAATTGTAAAATTTGAATTTAATACATTTTTATAATATATAATAGTGACTCTTAGAAGCCTATTACCTTCTTTCCATGAAAAGCTTTTCCCTCTGTGGCTATCTTTAACTGTCTATCATCAAGCCAATACCCAAATCTTTGCATATGGTTTTATTCCATAACTTTGTGTTTAGTAAAATGTACTTTTTTTTCGATGATATTGGGATTAATCCTAGGGCTTCACTCATGCTAGGCAAATACTCTTATCACTGAGAAACATACCCCAGTCCAAGAGATGTTTTTTGTGTGTGACTTTTCTAAATAATTTTATAATTATAAGTAATTTCCCCCAATTGGCACAGTATTAATTATGCCTTTGTTTTTCTGGGTTCCATATTACTATCCATTTTGTGGAAGGTTTGTTTATACATTTATATTTTTCTGCATTTAAAGACAGATCCCATGAAAGGAATAAAATAAATATTTCTTCACAGGAGTAGTATTGGCTGCATGGCAGCTTTCTAGCTCAGTGGTCATTTATAACATCAATTTGACAAATAATAACTCAGTTTGAGCCCTAGATGTTTTCTGAGCCCTTCAATGGGTACTGCCTAATTCTGGTAAGTTAATAATGAACTTTAAATGGCCTTTGCTTTAATCAAAAGTTTCAAAGTTGTTTGCCTCCAAAGACATTTGGCAATAAGATTATCTCTAGAATGGGGAGCACAGATTAAAGAAAGCTTAAAAGCTACCCTTCTTGAACACACATTACACTGTGTTAATTTATACAAAATACAATAATATGGACTCTAAACTTTGGCTTTAAACTTTTGGTTTCAATCTGTTATGTTTCCTCCCTTTGTGGTTAGCCACTTGGGAGGGGATTTCCAGAGATGCAGGCTCTATAGTTTGTTTCCCAAAATATTTTGTATTGTTTCTGGTGAGAAAGTGTGTTGCCTACCCTGTGATACCTAGGTCTCAGTTAATATTACATATAAACACAGTCACATGACCATAACTTATTCCAGTGGTAAGGAGGGATGCTTTTATCAGGACTTGTTCTTTTTTATTGTGGTAAAATATATATAACATGCAATTTACTCTTTTAGCCATTTTAAAATGTATAATTCAGTGGCATTAGTTCACAGTGGTGCATAACTACCTCCTCTACCTACTCCCAGAAATTTTTTATCATCATAAAGCGAAATGATATATCCATTAAACAGTAACTGCTCGTCATCCCTCTGTCCAGTCCCTAGTAACTGCTGCTCTTTATGTCTCTGTGAATTTGACTACTGTAGAGATCTCATTTCAGTGAAGTCATACAATATTTGTCTTTTTGGGTCTGGCTTATTCAATTAGCACAATGCTTTCTAAGTTTACCCATATTGTCATTTGTCAGAAAGTCATTTCTTTCTAAGGCTGAATAATATTCCAAATTTGTTTATCCATTCATCTGTTGATGGAGTAATTTCCATCTTTTGAGCTTTTGTATGTAATGCTGCACCTTGTGTACAAGAATCTGTTTGAGTCCCTGCCTTCAACTCATTTGAGTATATGCCTAGCGCTTTGGGTGTATACCCAGCACTGGAGTTTGTGGATTCTGTGGTAAATTTGTTTAACTCTTTGAGGAACAGAAGAAAGGGAAACTTTTGGAGTATTATATTTTTATCCTCACTAATCACAAGTTGATGCTCCAGGTCCCAAATGTGATTGGCAAGTAAATTTTGATGTATTATGTTGGCAAGAGTGTTTCAAATCTGGCATCTCACCTGGTATTAGGAAGAATTTAATTGAGTTTTACTCTTTAAAGGAAAATTTAACAATAGCTATCTAAGTGGGAAAATGCATTTACTGTTTGACCTAGCAATTCCATTTCTAGGAAATTTTCTGTATTTATTCTTATCAATGACTAAACCTTGATAATAGATTATTAAGCCTCACTTGAAATAACATTGTATAAACAAACCTAAGGAAAGAGGCTTTTCTATTCAGTAATGAACAATCTTCTTTTAAAAAAGTAACAGGACCCGCGGCTGCTCCGCTGTGGGCCCCGCGGCTGCTCTGCTGAGGGCCCTGCTGAGGGCACCTCATGGACTGGACCCGCCCCACCCATAGCATGGCAACGGGGTGGAGCTGGGCGGTCCACTGTGAGCATATGTGCTTTTCCACCTCCGACATGGCAGTTTGTATACACTCATGTATGTTATAGTATAGTCTGAGGCAGCTATATGTCTTCCCAAGGCGAGAGTCCAGGGGTATAAATAAACCCAGGAGTACAGTTATTATCACAGGGAAGATGACTGATCGAGTGGAAGGGCAACGGAGATGAGGGAGGAGAAAAACTGAATGATCAAATGGGCCATCGTCTGTGTAACTGAGTAACAAAGGTGAAGGTAACATTATGTAGGACAGCATCCAGAGCTAATTCCCTTCCGTGTTCTCTATAATTCTGTATTTCCTCAATCGTTTTTGTATTAACAGAAGTGAAGATAACTTTATATTATACAGCATCCAGTGCAAATTCCTTAGTATCTTCTCTATAATTTGGTATTTCCTTTAATGTTTTTATGTTAACTAATATGAAGATAACATTATGTAATACAACATCCAGTGGTAATTCCCTACTATATTCTGTACAATTTTGTATTTTCTGTATTGTTTATGGCTTATTCTGGTTCATATGTCTCCATTCTTTTGTCTTTAAAATAAAAAACAATAAATAAATAAATAAATAAAAAAGTAACAGGAGTATATTTGCATATTAAACAGAGTCTTTGTGCTCCTCCCATTGCTCTGATTTTTTTTCCCTTTCTTTCTTTCTTTTTAGGAAGTTTTGCAAACATGTATTTAATCCTCACAACAATCTTGTCAAGTAGGCATTACTTTCACTTTACAGAGAAAGGAACTGAGAGTCTGATTGGTCTCATGCCGTTGATCATGTGATGGATGATTTATCACCACTCCATCGCTACCTTGCAATGGAAACTCAGTTGCAGTAGTAAACTTGTGATGTAATTATCACACACTTATTGAACCCTTAGTTGTCTGTGATAAAAAATACTGTAAAAATTTGTCCTGAGATATTATAATTTAAGATAATTTAGGCATTCCTACATAACATACAAAGGTAGAACAACACATAGAGGTCACATAAAAAACAATGTGTTGCTCCAAAATGCATTCCCTTTTTCTGAAAGCAGGGAATCACCTCCTCCAACTACTTCTTAAATACTTTTGTTTATTAGTCTCAGAATTGAATCTTTGAGTTTCATTGCTTTGAGATAGTTGCTTTCTTTGGGCATCTCCTTAAAATGCAAATATTCTCCCAAGTTAAGGTGTTATGTTCTTTCTTTCTTTCTTTCTTTCTTTCTTTCTTTCTTTCTTTCTCTTTCTTTCTCTTTTTTGAGACAGGGTCTCACTATGCAGTTCAGGTTGGCCTTGAGCTCACTTTGTAGCCCAGGCTGGCCTTGAACTCTCAATGATCTTCCTGCCTCAGCCTCTTGAGTGCTGGAATTACAGGAATGTTCCACCATGCCTGGCAAAGCATTACTTTCTTAACTCCATAATGCATATGAGCTTATAACAGAATTTTACTCCAGTCAAACATAGATTTAAAAAGTACTGAGTGTGCTAGGTGTGGCGTTGCATGCCTATAATCTCAGTACCTGGGAGGCTGAGGCAGGAGAATCAGTGCAAGTTCAAGACCAGCCTAGGCTACAAAGTGAGTTCAAGGCCAGCCTGAACTACATAGCGAGACCTTGTCTTAAAACCAAATGAAAAAATACTGAGTGAAACCGATGACACGATCTGGTGAATAGTAGTTGATTGTTGATAAATGTTGTAAAGTGCTGATTCACATTGTGTTCTTCACTGACCACTTGTACTTGGGTATTTGTTAAAAATACAAATTTATTGCCTGATTTCAGAGTCTTAGGGCCCCTAAATCTAAATCTGTATTGAACACGGTGAGTATGATATATAGAAAATCTCGTGTCATTAAGTAGTCAGAAGAAGCAACCAGTGTAGTTGGTAGAGGCTGCCTTCATTACCTTCCCTTGGACAGGAAGGATTTCTAGGAAAAATGTGAGTTCTGCCTTGACCAATCTTCCCACCCAATATTCTCTGAAAACTCCCACCTATCACTGTCATGGATTTTAACTATTAAAAAAGAAAAATTCAAGGAATTCAAAGTGTCAAAACCAAATGATAAAAGAGTTCAGAGAAGGGAGCTGCCGGGATGTTGGACTAGGAGCTCCTCAGAAGGGTGCCCCTTAAGCAGAGCTATGAAGGAAGAAGTAGTACAGCAAGATTAATGTAAAGTGTTTGGTGACAAAGAAGAAGATAGGCCTCATTAAAATACACAGTTTCCATGGGGGAGGCACGGAATTCAGTGAAAGCTATTCTACGTAGGGACGAAGATAATAAGGTCTTGAGAATGAGCCCTCTGACAGTCCAATTTAATGCTAGCTTAATGCCAGTATAAAATACATTCTATTTGAGCCAGGCACAATGGTATATGCCCATAGTCCCTGTTACATGAGGGTCCTGAGAGGTATAATCATTTGAAACCAGAATTTGAAACCAACCTCGTCAACATAGGAAGATCTGATCTAAAAACAAAACAAAACAAAAACAAACACAATAAAACAAAACCCCAAAGAGTCAACCCCCCCAACCAAAAACTGTGTGTGTGTGCATGTGTGTGCATGCTTGACAATTTGTTATCCATGAAGTTCTGATCCATGCATGTTACCAATCCACTGAGCCAAAGGTATGGCTGACAACTGATAACAAAGCTGACGAGAGCTGGTGTGGTGCACAGCTGTAACCCCAGCACTGAAGCGGTTGAAGGAGGAAAATCCTAAATTCAAACTCAGCCTGAACTATAGAGCTGGACCGTATGCAAAAAAAAAAAAAAAAAAAAAAGAAAGAAGGAACAAATGAATGAATGAATGAAGAAAGGAAGAAACAAAAGAAAAGAAAAAAGAAGAGAGACTTTGAGAAAGATAGCAGAGTGCTGAGCAGCAGCAAATCAGCCTTTCTAAGATTTGGAGTCCAGGCACTGGAATATAGCAATGTGGTGAAGAGAAGGAGGGAAGTGGGTCTCTGGGACTCAACAAAGGTCTGAAGCAAGAATTAGAACCCATGGGGAGAGAAAAGAGAGGGACCTTAACGCAGAAGAGGGAGGTGGCAAATGATCCTTTATCCTTGAATCCCAGCTCATGGAGTGAGAGAGGTGGCTGGAACCTACAGAGGCATAGTGATTACAGATGACTCTAGAGGTCTCTATGATGAACCACACCAGTGGAATGGAGCAGCAGATGCTGTGGGCTGCAGTGGCTGGTAAGTGATTCTAATCCAGTTCAGATGTTGTCAGGAGAGAGTGATTGACAGGTGCCATTTTGGAAAGGGGCCAACTGAACTCAGGACTCTGAGCAGCAGTGAGATTGGCTCTGTTTCAGGGATCCCAATGTCAGGGTAAGGCACAGTCATGGGAGACACCCAGGGTCAGGGAGCCAAGTTCAAATCAGCAAGAGGCATGCAGAGTTCTGTGGGCTGAGCAACTCAGGTCCCAGCCTCACAGCCAGAAACCAGGAACAGCCTGAACTTCAGTAGTGTTAAAAGTGCAGGCTTGCTGGGATTATTTACTACTCTGCTATAATTCTACTGCAAGCTTGCTGGGATCAATCAACACAGATTGATGGGGCTTGTTTGCCCCATTTATTTACCAGTGACAACAGAGCACATCCTAAAGTGGAAAATTTTTGCTTTTCTTTCCTTTTCTTTCTTTCTCTTGAGTGTTCTTGTTTTCATATGTGTGTTGACATTGTTTCTAGGTGTTTTTGTTGTTTTGTTCTGCTCTTGTTTTGTTTCTTCTTTTTTCCTCCTCTTGTCTTCTCCACCAGTTCCCAAAGCTTGTGTAATCTTCTGTTGCCCTTCGGCCTTGCTTCAAATCTCTTCCTCTTCTTCTATTTCTCTATTTTTCTCCTCTTACCTCTTTTATATTTTCTCCCTGGAGAGTAAAATTACTCTACAGAGTGGATTTTTACTGTATACAATTTTCTGGTTTGTTGTAGATTTTGTTATATAACTACAAATCTTGTTCAGATGCTTAAAGGTAGCAAATTAATAGTCACTGCAATTTGTCCTTTTCTGGGCTGTGCTTGATGCTATTGTTATTACTGCTTGTACTACTTTAGTCAAACTGACATAGTTGTTCTAATCAGTTGTTCTTCCTTGTATGCCGAGACCAAGATTGCCTGAGGGAGTCATAAATACTATAGCCAGTACCAAAGAACCAAGGGATAAACCAAATAAGCAGGAACTTCTTGTACCCAATAAATTGAAGAGATAGGATCTTGCAACAGATTCAAAAGCTAAAAGATAATTACACCTAAGAAAAGAAGTAGTCATACTCTAAGGAGTTATCTAGAAGTAGTCATTTCCTAAGGATTTCTTGATGCTAGAAATAAAGCTACCCACTTTAAGCAATTTAAAAACATCAATGCAGAGGCTAAACTAAAAAAATAGAAATAATATCTCAGATAACTAAACAGATGACGACCATAAGGAAAGATATGGTTAGTGAATCTAGAGTAGATACAGATAAGAAAAATAGAGTAGCTTAGAAAAATGATTGAACCACGAGTGCCCAACATAGGAAAGAAATGAGATCCATGAAACAGATTCAAACAGGTATCTACAAGATTAAAAGTTCTATTAAAAGTATATGCAGCAGAATCAAGCAATATGAGGACGGAATATCAAACTAGAAGACAACTTAGAAATTATTGATCATGAAAAGAAAGACTTCTTAAAAATAGGGACTATGCAAAATCAATCCAGCAGCTGCTAGATGATGTAAAGAAGAATAACATAATTGATTTGAGTCAATGAAAAACCAGGAGGTAGCACAAATGACATAAAATCCTCTTCACAGAAGTAATGGCAGAAAACTTCCAAAATATGGAAAAATGGTTTGACATGTTACAGTTAAGTGAGGCATATAGAATTTCAACTAGCTATGATAAAACAGCTACACCAAGGTATATAATAGTCAAGATTGCCAGAAATTCAACACAAGAATAATAAAAGCTGTTAGAAAACAAACAAGTCACCTATAAAAGAAAGCTCATCAAAAGCACAGCAACAAAACATAAACTCTGAAGTCAAGAAGAGCTTAGAGTGAAGTATTTCAAGCCCTAAAAGCAAACAACTTCCAAACCAGAGTGATGTACCTCATGAGACTATCTTTTAAAATTGATGGAGAAATTCATGAAAAAATTCATAACCACCAAACCAGCACTCCAAAATGTTCTGAAGGATATTCTAGGAAGAGATAATGAAGACTATAGTCCCATGAACCCCAATAGAATTAATTCACCAGGCAAGGCAAACAATTAAGAAGAGGGTAAGGAAAAAGAAAGAACAACAAGAAAATTATATGACAAGAATAGATCAATACATATCATTATTGTAAACAGTCTCAGTTCTGCAATCAAAATAAACAGATTGGAAGAATGAATCAAGAAGCAAGATCCAAGCTGGGCATGGCAGCTCATGCCTGTAATCCTAGCACTTGAGAGGCTGAGGCAAGAATTTTCCCTCTAAATTCAGGAACAAGACAAGGATGTTCACTATCATCACTCCTATTCAATATAGTTCTAGAAACATTAGCCAGAACAATCAGACAAGAGAAAGAAAGAAAAGGAATAAAGATAGGAAAGGAAGAAGTTAAATTATCATTATTTGCTGATGACATGATACTCTACATAGAAGATCTGTAAAACACCACCAAAAGACTTCTAAATTTAATAACCAAATTCAGTAGCATAACTGGATACAAAAATCACTCAAAAATCAATAGCATTCTTCTATACAAATAACAAACTCACTGAGAGAGAAATTAGAGAAACTACACCTTTCACAGTAGCATCAACAAATGAAATACTTAGAACTGAATCTAACAAAGAAAGTAAAGGACATTCATTGAAATCTATAGTACTTTGAAAAAGGAGATGAAAGAGAATATCAGAAAATGGAAAAATATCCCTTGTTCTTGGGTAGGAAGAACCAATATAGTGAAAACAGCTACACTTCCAAAACTGTTATATGGATTTAATGCATACCTAAGAGCATACCTCACAGAACTAGAGAAAACTATCCTAGAATTCATTTGGAACTAGAAGAGACCTAGACTACCAAAAGTAATTCTGGGCTACAAAGGCAAGGCAAGGGGCATCACATTCCCTGACTTGAAATTATACTACAAAGCTATCATGATGAAAACAGCATGGTTCTGGAAAAAAAAAGACCAGAGGATCAATGGAATAGATTAGAAGATTCAGAAAGAAATCCAAACACACTTAGCCACATTATATTTGACAAAGGAGCCAAACACCCTCACTGGAGGAAAAATACCCTTTTTAATGAGTGGCTCTAAAAAAATCCTGGCTTTTCATGTGCC
This sequence comes from Dinomys branickii, assembly GCA_004027595.1. Lineage (NCBI taxonomy): Eukaryota > Metazoa > Chordata > Mammalia > Rodentia > Dinomyidae > Dinomys > Dinomys branickii. The sequence goes on along the minus strand of PVLD010022260.1, from coordinate 4,904 downwards.
GAAGATTAAATGCTGAAGAATAAATGCTGGCTTTCATGTGCTGAAGATGAAATGCTGCAGATTAAAACTAGGTCCATATCTCTCATCATTCACTAAACTAAAATTGAAATGAATCGAACATCTAAATATTAAGACAGTATCAGTATCACTAGATCTGCAGGAAGATAGAATAGGTAGAACTCTTGAAGACACAGGTACAGGCAAAGACTTTATGAACAAAAAACTCCAGTCACATAGGAAATATCACAAAGAATCACAAACTGGAATCTCATCTTATTAAAAAGATTTTCTACAACAAAAACCAGTAAGAGTGAAGAGTCAACCCAAAAAATGGAAAAAAATTTTAGACAGTTGTCCCTTGACAAAGGACTAATCTTTAGACTACACAAAGCAATAAAAAAGCGACCCCCAATTTAAAGACCCAATCTAAAAATGGACTTCTGAAATAAATAGACCCTTCTCAGATGAACAAATACAAACAACAACTAAATATATGTAAAATTTCCAACAGCACTGGTCATTCAAGAGATACAAATTAAAACAACACTGAGGTTTCATCTCCTCCTCAGAAAGAATGACTATTATCAAGAAGTCAACCCATAATAAATACTGGAGGGGCTATGGAGAAAAAGGAACACTTCTTATTGTTGGTGGGAGTATACACTGATGTAACCACTGTGGAAATCACTGTGGAGATTTCTCAAAAACCTAAAACTAGAGTTTCCATTTGACCCAGCTATTCGTCTTCTTGGTACCTTTCTGAAAGAATTAAAAGCATCATACTGCAGTGTTATATTAACATCCATGTTTATAGTAGCATGGTTTGTAATAGCTAAATCTTGGAAACAGCCCAAATCCCTTTCAACTAATAGATGGATCAAGAAGAGGTTTTTTTTCAATACAATGGGATACTACTCTGTCATAAAGGAGTATAAATTCGAGACATTTCTAGGTAAATGGATACACCTTGAGACCATACTCTTAAGTAAAATAAATTGCATGTACATGTTTAAATATCACATTATTTCTCTGATGTGAGAAACTGGGAGGGTAAATAAAGCTACAAATACACAATAGATATTTGGAAATAGGAAGAAAATTTTCAAATGGGAAGGGGAACTAGGGAGGGGTGAGGAAGGAGAGGAAGGGAAAAGAGAAAAGGGAATAGAAGGAAACAATAAAAACAAAGCTTTTGTAAATCTGGAGGGGAAGGAGGGGTGGAAGGGAGCAGAGGGAATTGGGGAAAAAGAGAACAATCAAGATATATTACATACAGGTACAAATTCTCTATGAGTGCAGTCATTATATATATCTAAAATGTACCCATAAAATTAATAAGAAAAGATAGGAAAGCAAGGAAGGAAGGAAGAGGAAAGAAGGCAGGACGGATGCCTGTGACCTTCCTATAGAAGAGCAAATTATCCTTGAAACTGGGCTGCAGTACTACCTGATTCTGTGTTGATCTGACTGGGCCAAGGGGCACCTACTTGAACGCTATTCTGGATGGATCTGTGAGGACTCTTCCAGATGAGATCTCCATTTGAATCAGTGGACTAAGTAAAGCAGATGACTCCTCTGTGTGAGTGTGCATTCTACAATCCAATGAGGGCCCCAACAGGACCAAAGAGCTCACTCTTTTTGTCACTTACCTGCCTGAGCTGGGACGTTGGTCTGTGCTTGGCTTAGGATTTACATCATCCAGTGCTCTGGTCCTTAGGCTTTTGAACTTGGACTGGAATTATATCACTGGCTTTCCCAGGTCTCCAACTTGCAGGGAGAGTATCACAGGCCTTCGCAATCTCTGTAATTCCACGAGCTAGTCTCTCTTAGTGAATCTCCTACTTCCTATTGGTTCTATTTCTCTGGAGAACCCCAGTCAATACAAGGACTTGCATTTTCCTCAGCATTCACTTCTGGAGTGGCTACATCACAGGACAATAGAGGGCTGAACATCTTGGAAGATTTATAAGACATGACAAACAAAACAGTGTTTTTAGAAGAATGATCTGACGGCTGTGCGCTGAGTCACTTTCGCTGGTTGTGTCTGTGGTGCTGGGAAGTGGCAGTGATGATAGTGGGCTTGCAAAATGGTTGGGAGGCTTCCGTTGTGGCTTCATTGCTAGTAGGTCCAGGGTTCTGGACAGGATAAAAGGTCTGGTAGCTCATGAGTAAGGCATATGTGTCTATTACTTGCAATTGATACTTGGTGGTGACAGTATTATGTACATCCATCTTTGCAGGTTCTGATGATATCCTTTCACCCTGCAGTAAATTTCTCTTTTTACTGTCAGGAAGATAGATTTTGACAGTTTATGAGAAAAAAGACCGAGGAACATAAAGAGAGAAAGGACATGTTCCAAGGGTGTAGTTTCAGCTTCTTCAGGGGGGTCAGCAAAGATGGGAGATTATAGGGTAGGCAACATTTAGACTAGAACTCAGCTTTATGACTCTTTTATACCAAGAAAGTTTGACCAAGTTGTTCAAAGCTTGGACAGGGCTTCAGAGTTCAAGGAGAGGGAGGACAATTGGGGGTACACTGTGCCTCAGAAAGCTGTGACTGAGGTGAACTTCCTTTGAGAAATTCTGCTTGAGGCAAGGAGTTTAGACTTTTCTTGTTGACACGTCAGTCAAGTGGGAATGATGGGTCTCTTAACTGATTGTGCAAGTATAAGTGTAAATGCTAGGTACAGGAAACATAATATTTTCCAAGAAACTCTGATTTAAGGCAGTATAAACATCAGCATGCCTTTTCAACATTTATTTATTAATGCAGAATCATGATGCTAGATTCTTCGGGGTTACATGATCACAGGTAGCCTGTGGTGGAAGAGTTTTGGAGCACCAGCCTGACCTTTGCAGAGCTCCTGGAGCATGTTGTTCTCCCCCTACCTTTATATCAGTTAGAGGACGGTCACTGACACTGTCTTTGTTACATAAGGGAGCAGCATAAGAAGACTGTTGAATGAGCAAGATTGACATGAGGTACCTGGCGATAATTCCTGTCTCAGACTTTTGGCTCTTGGGCACATGTCATGAGGAATATCATGTTCAGGGGAGATTTATTCACTAGGTATCCACTTCTCAGGCTCATAGGACTTGAAATCTAAAGTAACGATTCTGAGACACAGGTTTCCAAAGTAGGTCTAATGTTTTTTAAACATGACTCTATAAAATGTCCATGCTATCTGAAGCTGTCTAAAAATTCAATGCAATGAATACCAATGACATTCTTCACAGTCCTAGCATTTGTATGGAACGATAATGTGACTCAAGAATAGAGGTCAGGAAATGTCTTATTGCTTGGGCAAGATAAGCAACGGATCCACCTATTATTTATTTATTTTTGAGACAGAGTCTTACTGTGTAGTTTAGGCTGAACTTGAACTCACTCGTTAGCCCAGACTGGCCTCAAACTTACGGCAATCCCTCTCGCCTCCACCTCTGGAGGGCAGAGATTACAGACAGGTATGTGCTACCATGCCAGGTTTAATGAAAGTTCCATCTATGGCTTTATTCTACTTTTAAACATGCTTTATGGAGGTATAATTTATATGAAATAAAATTATCCTATGGTTTGTGTATGATTTAGCAGTTTTTAATCTATGGATGAAATTGTGTAGCCATTGCTGCAATCCAGTTTGAAAACACTTCTATCACCTCTAAGGGGTCCCTCATGTTCAAGTACAACTAATCCCCGCTCCCACTCCCAGCCATGGGACCACTGATCAAATTTCTGTTCTATAAGTTTCTCTTATTTTGGACTTTTATATAAATGATATAATTCAATATATAGTCTTTTGTGTCTTTGAGTTAGTGTAGTGGTTTTGAGATTTATCTGTTGTACTGATGCCCCATAGTTTACTTTATCCTGTCACTATTTGACTGACATTTGGACTGTTTTGTTTTGGTGTATGTCTTTGGGTATGTACTTTCATGTCTCATAGGCAGATTCCTTGTGGAATAATTGCTATTTTGCATGGTAAGGTTATGCTTTATATTTTTATTTATTTATTTTATTTTAAAGACAAAAGGATGGAGACATTTAAACCAGAAGAACACACAAAAAAAAAGGAAATAAAAAATTATGGAGAAGATAGTAGGGAATTAGCACTGGATACTGTATTACATAATGTTCTCTTCATATTTGTTACTCAGTTATACAGATGATGGCTCATTTGATTAATCAGTTTTCTCCACCCTCATCTCCACTGTTCTCCCACCCAATCAGTCATTTTAGCTCTGATAATAACTGTACTTTTTGGTTTATTTACTCCCTCAGGCTCTCACATTGGGAAGAGACATGACTGCTTCAAATTATGCTGTAACAAACATATGTGTACACAAACTTGCTATGGCAGGAGGTGGAAAAAGCACCCATCCTCAAAGATGGTAGATAGTGGTACTGGCTAAAAAACAGACCTGAGGATCAATGGAACAGACTGGAAGATGCAACCACAACGAAAAACCCACTCAGCTACCTAATATTTGACAAAGGGGTCAAACAAACCCACTGGAAAAAAGAAGGCCTGTTTAATAAATGGTGCTGGAAAAACTGGCTTGCCTCTTGCCGAAAACTGAAAATAGACCCCAGTCTATCACCGTGCACCAAACTCAGGTCAAAATGGATCACAGATCTCAACATTAAAACAGAAACTCTAAATATATTGGAAGAGAAAGTAGGTAAAAATCTTGAAGACATAGGAGCAGGCAGAGAGTTCATGAATAAAAATGAAACTGCAAGGGAAACACTTCAAAGAATCAATAATTGGGACCTCATTCGACTGAAAAGTTTTTGTACATCTAAAGAAATCACCAGCAAAGTAAAAAGAAAACCCACAAATTGGGAAAAAATCCTAGCTGGCTGTCCCTCAGACAAAGGTCTTCTATCTAGAACATACAAAGAA
>PVLD010022259.1:0-29665 GCA_004027595.1 Dinomys branickii | reverse complement strand
AGTTTTTCCAATTCTGCAGGGAAAGCAAAGCACAGGGGAAGAGAATGAGCAAGAGCCGCACCTTACAGGTAAAGCCCGGCGACCCACCTCCTCCAACACCACATTCAGCTACAAACAGCAGCGATCCAATCACGAGCCGGGCCTCTCTCCTGGGTTCCTGCACACATTCGGGTTGAAAACTAAAATGAACTGGCAAAATGGAGCACCAGAAATCGACCTCCTAAAGGTCTCTTCTGTGAATCATAATCCAAATCAAAGAAAGCCAGAGGCAGGCTGTCCCTGGTCCTGCCTCAGCCAGGGCGAGCTCGGCCCCCAGGGTTTCTGACACTCTCAGGATGTGGTTTGCTCACTGGGCCTTGCACAGTAATACACGGCTGTGTCTCCAGCCTGCAGGCTGGTGAGCTGCAGATACGCTGTGCTCACAGAGGCGTCCCGGGAGAAGACACATCTTCTTGTGAAGCCTTCGGCATAAGTTGTCTTTGCAGTTTCAGTGTTGATCCAGCCCATATACTGCAGGGCTTTTCTGACACCTGCCTCACCCAGCATACACCATAGTGAGTTATGGTGTACGTGGAGCCTTTGTAAGAGACCTTCACTGACTCCACAGGCCTCTTGAGCTCAGGCCCAGACTGCACCAGGGGGACATGGGAGTGAACGCCTGTTGAGAGGACTCAGGAGCGTTGGGCACAGTGGAGCTGGCTGAGTTTTCTCTGAAGGCCTGGGTGCCAGGTCCTTAGCTGGGGCTGTCACCAGCAGGAGAAGGAGTCTGCATGCCCGCTCCATGCTGAGTGGGGTTTGACCTCAGGGTTCTGGGAGTCAGATGGGGTGAGACCCTTGCTGCCTGTGTCAGGGAGGCTCAGCTTTCTACTTTGTGACTCCCAGAGATTTGTGTATCTCTTAGGCTCCCACATCCCCATAGGACTAGAGCAGGATAAATATCCTGAGGTCCTAGGAGAGACTGCTCAGGTGGATCAGCCTGTGTCTGCAGTATCTGGTATGTGAGTCTGGCCTGTCAATGGCAGGTCTGTGCCCAGGGGTCTGCACTGAGCAGGGCCTGTACACTGGTGTGTGCACTCCTGTTTTTGTGCTGCCTCCATGACAGCACTTCCTTCTACAGACATAATGTTGACCATTCACCAGGACTTCGTGTGTGTGACAAGGTGACCTGACCCCATTCAGACCACCCAGCACCACTGGGTGTCCACTTGGCTAGTCCCGTGTTCTGAGAGATTCGAAAGTGCGGTTGGTTTCCCACCTTCTTAGGATGTCTTCCACCTGTCTACAAGTTCTCTCTGGTGTTTTCCACTTAATTGAGTAGAATTATTGTGTATTTTAATAATATTTTCAAAGTTTAGTTCATTCTTACATATCAATTTATATATTAAAAACAACTAAGTGTCGAAATTAATTATGAAAATAAGTTCATTTAAAATAAGTTCATGTATATGTATATCTTCCAGTCCAATATAAAATACATATTTAAAATTTGTACCATACTGTCACAGGGTCCCTCTAGAAATCCTAGGAAATGTGGAACTGATCCATTAACAATTCTGTGCAGATTCGCACAAGTGGTCATTTGGAAGCCCTGTGGGAAAACCTCAGCTTCTATTCATTTTGTAAAAATGCTCTGATTTAGAGTATTTGTTGAAGAGGCCCACGAGACTGTGAGTCGCATATCTCATTGCCTCCCGTGTTAGACACTTTTACACCAGTGCCTGGGAGCTGCAGTGGTGACCGTGGACTTCTGTTTCCAGTCCAGCAGTTTCTACTACTTGACTCCTCCAAGCAGTGGACAGTGACTGTGATTTCATGGCTCATGGGCGTGAGGTCATCACTAAACTCATACCCCAAGCCCACCTGTGAAAGAGGTGCTTCCCGCACTGTCACAGGCTTGTTGAAGGTGATGTACAGTGACCTCCAGTCCCGTGGCCATGTGTGGCAGGTGGCACCGTGATTCTACATCCGTGGACTCTCGATATCAACACAGGAGCTGAGTTCATAGGAAGGCTGAGGGCAATAGGGCAGGCCTTGCTCAGGGCATCGGAAATAAATCCCCAGAGTTCCAGTGTCAGCGCCAGCCTGTGAGGAGCAGCGCGCTCCCCTCCTTAGTGAGAATGTGCCGCACTCTGAGGAAAATGTGGACCAAAGAGGACTGAACTCAGAGAACAACACTCCAGTCTGTGCCTCGGGAACAAGTGCATCTGCGGCCACAGCTGAGATGATCCGGACACCAAGTCCCTGTGTACAGCGTGGCTGTGAGGGGTCCCAAGGCCATGTCTAAAGTTTGGTCCTCAGCTTGGTAGTGCCGGAGCTGCGGATCTGCAGGAGCCCTCCCGGGCCGCCCCGCTCCTTCCGCGCTCATTCAGTCCCGTCCTGAAGGGGCAGCCTGCCCAGCCGCGCGCTCCCACCACCTACACTTCGTGTACAGCTTCTCCAACTATGTTTTTATTAGTCCATGTTTGCAGTACATAGCGATCACAGTTTTCCCGGCAGGAGGTACATGTACAGGAAACATCCGAATTCTTGTTTTTACTGTCCCCTCCCAGCCCTCACCTTTCCTGCAGTGCTTGTTCCTCGCTCTTTTGCAAAAGTTCTATTTCACTATTTGCTGGTGTCTATCTATCTATGTATTGTCCATGTTTTTATCTCTATATTTTGGATTTCCTAATTGTCAGGTCCTAGAATAACAGTTTCTTCTTTGACTAAGGGCACACTGACAGAGCCTGTGTCCTCAGCTCCCGCAGGTGTCCCTGGAGATGCGGGCTGTGGGACTATAGGCTGGGGCTGTAGCTCTTGCTCCCCTTCGCCCAGATCACGGCCATCCAGTCCCATTTCTTCCCTGGCCAAAGTCGGACCCAAGACACAGCATGTTTAGATGTGTAGCCGGGCGATGTGTGTTGCAGCCCCAACCTCTTCCCTGTCTGCTCTCAGCTTGGTGACCCCTTGAGTTAGCTGAGGCACTGCCCAGTACTTCCATGCTTCTCTTACAGGGCACCCCATGATAGGTGACTGTGACACTGACAGGGAAACCTGACCCTGTCACCGCAGTAGAGATGTGGGTACAGAATGGGAGGAAGAAGTTTAACTCAGACAATGCATCAGGGTGTTATAAGGAATGCTTCAATTTTGAATAATTTTATGCAGTTTGAAGCCTAAATGTAGAGGAGAGTCGAAGAAATACCGCTGTGTGAGCACAGTGACACACACATGGTGCCGCACACACAGCCACTGCCCTGCCTGACCGTGAAACATTATACATTAGACTGACCGAAAAAGAAACTCAAGTCACCATAATTTTCCTTGTCACCACCCCTGACCAGTCCTTCAGCTTCTCCTGTCATTCATTATTCCTACCTACATTCCAGATTTTATTTTCTAGCAGAAATCCCACTGCCCATCCACAGTATCGCCGCTCACACTGCCCGCAGGCCCTGTACACCGCATCCTCCCCCTGCGGGAATTCTCCAGCTCCCCCTCTTCATGGATCCTGAGGAAAGTCCTGGCTCCCCTTCCCATCCCCTTCCCCTTCAGCCCCATCCTTTGCCTTTCCTGAGTGCAGAGAGCGAGCGGTGTGCGGCTGGGTGGGGAGGGGGCGGGGCGTCTTCTCTCCCATGAGTCTGTGAGGTAATGGTGCGGACACCGAGGAGCTCCTACAGATGACGCCCAGGCTGCAGGGCAGGACGCAGGGCGCTTGCTGGGAAGGAGTCAGTTGGAGACCGCACTCTGGGCTCACGCTTTGGTCCCCTGACTTTGATGCAGGTGAAAGGAAGGAAAGTGTTGCATAATTCCTTTTCTCAGTGGAACTGAAGGACAGTGAGGATCTTGAGACAGAGGCAGAGCGCCGATGACTGAGCGCTATGGGTAGCTCTACATTGCCTCTCAGACATCTCAGGAGTTTTCAGGTAAAGCCTGGTCACAAGACGCTGGTCACTGAGCACTTGACCTGGAAAGGTGCATTCTTCCTGCTGCCTCCTCCGCTGACTCCCTGATTCCCGGGATCCCTTAGGAGAGCGGTTTTTCTCCTCCGTACCCTTCCAAGATGATGTTTCCGCCCAGTAGCCAAATGACCAGGGATGGAATCCTGCAAACATGAGCCAAATTAGACCTCTCTTCACGTTGTGTTTCTCAGGTACTTTTTGTTTCTGCAAATGGAAAGCTCATGTATACACAAGTTTTCTGCTTCCCAACAACTGTAAAGCACTATTTTCATTGGATCTGTCTGCATCTATAGTTATGGTCAACTCTAATGAAGATAATACGGTAAGATCAGTAAACGCTGAATGTGCTGGATCAGGCAGAAGGTATTTTGAGGATATTTATTCTTCTGAGTTCACATTTATGTGATTTATAGTTTTTCAAGCACGTGACTCCTCATACACATTAATGTTATATTTTCCCCTAATGAAAAGAAAAAATATTTGGACACATTTTAGAAAATTATTTGTACCATCTTCATTTTACAAGAAACATTTCCAAGTCATGAAGTTACTGCAAGAACCTTGAGCCAGGATCCCACCCTAACCTGACCCGCTATGCAATAATTTGGTCTGTTTCCTGTTCGCCCTCTGGTGGCCACCAGCCTTCCCTGCACTCCAGTTTTCCTGTCCTGCAGGGTCTTTCCCTAGGCTCACTAGAAATGCAGACCACAGGCCCTCGGGTGCAGAAACACCTGTCTGTCCCATTGGGGGCCTCACTGCTCTGTTAAAAAAACACTTCATTCATGATTGTGACCCTGGAGAGATTCTCAATATACAACGGTTTCTTCTGTTCAGAGTGTTCTCCGCACAGGTCATATCAGCACACACAGGACATTCCTGAGTGAGGCCGTCCCTGACGTGAAATATTCTGAAATTGACAGGGGTGTTAGAGGGCCCAGGTGATGCTGAGCATCTGTGAGAGGACAACCAGTGTTTCCCCCACTGCACAAGCTGTGCCTTGGTCTGGATACCTGGGGACTGGAGGCCAGTGAGAGTCACAGATTCAAGGGTTCGTCTCTGATGTCATTTCTGAAACCTGAGTCATACACCATGGAGAGAGGAACACAGGCAGAGGAGGGGAGACAGGGTTCAAGGGTGTGTAGGGAGGGACAAGGGTTGCTGAAGACCCCACCTCAGAAGACAGGACAGAACGACAGTTTACACTGCTGTCACGCTTTCCGGATGAGCCCAGCCCTGTCCATCTGCATGGGTGGAGACGAGGGGCTCATAACAGGACGTCATCGTATGAGGAGTTCGCACTCCATGGGCGAGGCCATGTCACTGGCCTTACAGCGCCCTGCAGGGAGTGTCTCTGGATCACATTCTGTCTCTTACCCCACGGACCTGTCACCGGGCCTGCACCGAGGCATCATCGTTAGTCCTGACCTTAGAGCCGGTAGCCGGGGGCTCGCACGGACTCTGTGTTCAGTCTTGCCGCACACCTCTGACCGACCAGACAGGGCAAGAGGCGCGGGCCCCAAAGTCAGCCTTTAAGGACTGAAAATAGCGACTACTTCAGTGGTGCAGGTTCCAGTGATGGCGGAGAATCAGGACAAGGGGAGCCCACCAAGAAGAAAACATCCCTGAGACCTTGTTCCCAGGTGGAGTCTACTAACTACCTGGGAAAAGAAAAAATGAGAAAAGGAAAAATGGAAAGGAAACTTTGAAAATAAGGAGGGAAAGAGGGGCTTAAAAGAGGAGAAGAGAATGGGGAAAATGGAATTAAAATATGTCACATACAGGTACAAATTCCCTATGATTAAAGAGAACATCATGTATATCTAAATTTTAACACTAAACTTCACAATAAGGTAGCAATAAAATAACTCCCCCCAAACCAATGTATTTTATATGCATGACTGAGTATGCAAAAATGAAACACACTATTCTATATAATCTACATGAACTAATGAAATCATTTTGGGATTCTAAATATATGGAAATATCTATTAATTAGCTTAATATTGTCACTCAACGATCACAACAAGGATTACAAACTAGATTCATATTTGGTCTGGAGAAACAAGAAATGAAAAAAGAAACCTTTCCCCATTAGATTTAGATGCTCTCTCTTTTGGTTCCTATTTTTGTCTAATGCTTGTGGTGCTAGGAGAATATATATTTGATGTTTCTCCATATTGAAATATTCTTTCCAATAAAATCATGTCCTCTCTTGGCCAACATTGATATAGGTGAAACAAAGTCAAGAAACACTACAGGCCCATGACTGCATCGGAGATAGCAGCCGATTCCACATCCTGTAGAAATCCAGTCACGAGGACTTGTGTATGTTGATGTGGAGATGCTCTGAGAAACAGGAATTCAGTGCCAGTCTTAAGGAACCCATGGCTCTGAACACAGATCATGCACTTGACCCTTTGTGTCACAAACATTCAGAAACTTCAGGTAAACCAAGACTGTCCTTGACACAAAGGAGGGAATGGGGATGTGTCTTGTTCAAAGCTCAATCACTGCAGAAGAGTTCGTAGACTCCACCTGAGCTAATGAAGTCACTAGGAAGCATGGCAAGGTGTGAGGCTGCAGGAGAATTGCTGAATAGATATTTACATTGAAGCAAGAACAGGACCAGACACTGAAAGCCCCACTGTCAGTCAAGTCCCAGGGCACAGACCTGAAGGGACCGGGTGAAAACCAGTAAACAGGTCAGGCCACAGACCTGACAGATGTCACAGGGAGACCAAAATTCTTCAGACCAAATCTAGTCCATCTGGATCCATCTCACAGCACCTGGCCCCTCACTTATACTTCTAGCCCTTCGGTTGTTTCTTTGGTATTTCACTCTTGCAGTCTGAGGAGGTCATCCAGCAAGGAACACTAAATTCTAGGGCCCTTTCTCAGCAGATGAGACTGAGTTCAAAATAAGGCAGCAAACCATTGAAGGAAAACTCCGCACTATGAATTGTCCTGATCTCCTTCTCCTGCTCTTATTCACAGCTCATGCAGCCTCCCTGCCTCTCACAATAGCTGCTGAAGAAAAGACCAAACCTCTGAGATCGAAGGCACAGGGAGAGTGACTCCGCATCAGGGCTGATGACTGAAGTGACACACGCCATTCCTGGATTAAATGTGGGCTACTGAGATGGTCCACCTGGGTTTCTTTACACCTAAAAGTAGCTTGATCCTCCCCTTCTAGCGCAGGGAGGACATTTCAACTATATTCGGTGGAAGATTCCTGCTTGTTCATCCTATAAATGTGTCCATCATTGTACTCAGGCTATTTCAGACTCTGTCCTCAAGGAAAAACTCCCAACCTCAGAGGACAGCTGGTGAGAACAGGTGAGGCCCACCGGGAGTTTGGATTGAGCCAGATGGTTTTATGGCCTTATCAGGAAACCAGGCCTATTTTAACTTTTCAGCATTGACACTGCAATCAAGGATATTTCTACAGAGTTACCTTGTCCCCAGCTTCAATTTTTTTCAGACAGGTTTCACTATGTGGCTAAGTGGCCCAAGATGGGCTCCAATTAGAAACTTGTGATCCTCTTGCCTCAGCTTGGCCGAGCATATAAATCACAAGAAGGGGGCTGGGGATGTGGCTCAGTGGTAGAGCTCTTGCCTTGTACGCACAAGGTCCTGAGTTCGATCCCCAGCACCACATACATTAAAAAAATAAAACCAATAATAACAATAAATAAATTTATTTTTAAAAAAAATTTAAAAAAAAAAAATCACAAGAAGGCCATGCCTTGCGTATCTGGGATTCAAATTAGTAAAAGAACAATAATAGTAATAGTAATAAAAACAAAAACCTGAAAATTTGTGAATATAATTTGTAAGTACATACATATGCTCCTGTTATTTGGCAGTAGTAGTATACAAAAGGATCAAGAGTGAAGAATGCCAACTGTTTCACCCAGGTCACTGGGAAACCCACACTGAGACAGCTAAACATCTTTTCAACATAGCAGGCCTGACTGACTGATAAAAGGCTGCTTCATTGTATCAGACTCCGTTATGTGGCGGGGACAGCAAGAATATTACTTTTGGAGCTTATGTGAGTCTGACCTTCCCTTTCCCAGTTTAAAAATGCATCCTCCTCCCACCTCCCTAAAACACTCTTACCTGGAGGCACTTTCAGGTTCTCAGTAACAGTACCATATTCATCGCATCTCTATCAAAATCTATGGAAATGAAATCTATCTCAGAGCATGAACTTCACAGATTTATACATATGCGTGTTATAGAGTGACTGCAGCAAACGTATGCGTGCGAAAAGGAAAATACTGCATAGAAAGTTCCAAGGAAAGTAGGGTCAGAATCAGAGAAAGCAGAGAAGACCCCGGTGGTTTTTATAGGAGTCTGTAGTTTCCCCACCCACTTGCAGATTTCATTATCAACTCGCTTTCTGTTGGTGTTCTCCACAGCTAGGTACGACCTACAGGGCAGGCTTCCTCAATGCCAAGGCAGGGTCAATAGGAAGCTCATTTCCCCTTCTGTGCGGGCTCCAGATTGGGCTCAGCATCAAGGTGTGGTGGTTCTGCATCACAACAACACTGAATTAACTAAGATGAGAAGCTTGAATCCAGATCTGTAAAGTGCTGTTTGATTCCTACTACATTAGCTGATAAAGTAGAAAGGAACTGCTAAGATATGAGGAATTAAAACTGACAAATACACCTTTGAGAAATCAAGTCTATAATTTCTTACTTGTATTCAAATTGTTTGTAAAGCAGGCAATGAAAAGTGAACTCCTCCATTCCTTCAGTTCTTTCCTAATCAAGGTGAAGCTTGTCTCCCGGGCCGTCTACCACAGGACGCCCTGTTCTATTTACTCTTTGACATCATCTACATTCCTCACCTCCATTAACCCTGACCCATTCCTTCTTTCCATCGAAAAGCTCAAGCATGACTATAAATGCATTTTCCTTTGAAAAAAGTATTCCTGCTTCAGGTTTAACATTCTTCAGCCAAAAATATACCCTATGTGGTTTGAAAGTAGTGTCATGTGGTAAAAATAGAGTTCTAGAGTACCTGTTAGATTTAAACACAGGGTTAAAGCGTGGCCTTTTTTGGGTAATTTGAATGCTGTCTGTGTTTTTATTAGTTGTTCAGTCATGTGTCTCTTCTCAGACAACTTCTGCCATTCTATGTTTTCTGTTGCAAATAGCATGAGATATAGGAGTTGTGTACCTCTCCATTACAACAAAAAACAGTCGAATTTCCTTATCTGATGGGATAAAATTGCATGTGTATGTCCTCTTAGGATTTTTGGCACAGATAAAAATGGAACAAAGTAAAAAATGCCTTCATTACGGGCACAGTAAAGAACATAGCAAAAAGGAGGGATGTGGAGCTTCTGAGGGAAAGGCCAGGGGAACAAACGCTACATAGGGTCAGGCAGGGGGTGGGGCTTAGGGGAGGATCTGTGCCTCTTGGCAGGCAGTGATCAGACAGAGGGTGGGTATCAGGGAAACAGGATGTTGAAAAAGGAAGTAGGAAGTTGTAATACGGCTGGGGAGGAGGAAAGCAGAGACACCCACATGGCCTCCAGTGGGCTGGCCATATTGGCTCACCACCATGATCATTTAACAGAATTGTTATTAAGGCAGAAAACTCATGATCTCTACTATTGGAGCATGATATATTACACACATAAAATACACACACAAATACATGTAGCATTTTATATGTATTTATACCTATGCAGTGATTTCATGAACTATATGTAAGTGAATACTGTCAATGGCACTGAAAATGAAATTGTTGTAACCATAGGGTAATCACCACATGAATGTGTTTTCTTCCTCTTCATATCTCAGCCTCCACTGTAGTTAACCTTCTTGTCATGTTGTGACATCACACGACAGCTTCCTATTGAAATAAACTGAGATAAATGGTGGATCACAGTGGCATTAATTTATGCTACTGAGAATAAAACATGATTTAATCCTTGTTATCTTTCACTTATGAATTTTTAATATTATGAGACTCTTCTACAATGCCACTGTTTGTACATGAGCATGAAGGAAGGTTATGATTGTTTAGCTCGTGCCACACCCCAAGGACAGCTCAGAGAGGGGCAGAGATTGGTACTACAACCCCTGCATGCCTGCGTGAAGTGTTTGCTAGGTAAATCCCATTCTTCAGTTCCTGTAGATTTAATTGTCACACTTGTGACTATCACATGCTTGCACTGCACACTGGTGGCTCTACGATTCTGCAGTCACAGTGTGCTGTCATTCACATCATTACTGACAATGTTAGAGTTAACAATATTTAACTTTTGCTAGTATAAAAGTACATATTTAATAGGCAACAGGAACAGACATCTTTCAAAATTGGAGATGAACAAGAAATAAATGTAACACAAAAAGAGGGATTGAGAAAGGCAAGAAGAATTGACATCTGTTCTACAGATCAAATGCCTTCCAAAGAGGAAACTTTATACTGTATACTACAGATATACTTAGAAAGTTATAAATGTTTGAAATAGCATTTGATTTGTGATTTTTTTTTATCTTAGCATAAGCGTGTCTACAAAGAGACACTCCATGCAACCTGGTAAAGCACATTCTTGAATGTGTCTCTCTAACTCCTTCTAGATACCGAGACATGAGCACAGATCCAGGTGTGACACACTGCGCATAAGAAAAATGGTGCCATCCATAAAGACTGAGCACTGGTGTCTGAAAAACATTGTGGAAAAAAAGCTTCAGCATACTTGAATTTTTTTAAAAAAGGTGTGAGTTTTAATAGTAAGACTAAGACACATAGCTCAGACATTCATGTATGATTTACTAAAACACAAAATGTGTACACTTTAGTATATTTGCATCATTGAGTATGTTTTCATGAAAGTATATCGCAATAAATATTTTCCATTACTTCTAAAGGTCTTCTCTACATGAACAATTGTCAAATTAATTTCAGAATACTCTCACAGTTGCACAATTTCACTTGACTGTGATTTGTTTCACACATTTGAAAATACCCATGTATACTGAATGCTTTCACATATGCTACGGCCACAGTGTGACTTCATTCTGAAAGTATCTCTGACAGCAGAATTTCCCCTCACATTTCTCATATGCATAATTACTCCCCAGTGTGAAGGGAATTTTATATTTATAAAATAGAACATCTTACCACAAATCTTCTCCATGCCAACATACACAGGGTTTCTTCCTTGTCTGTAATTTCTGTGTATTTGGCAGCATTTTTGTACACTGAATGCTTTTCCTCATTGTTTACAGGCATAGTGTCACATTCCAGTGTGAAGTTTTACATGTCATTGACAATCACCCTTGCAGCAGAAAGATTTCCCACATTTCTTACATGCATAGTGTTTCTCCTCAGTGTGGGATCTTCTGTGTCAACAACAAATGGCATTATCAGCAAATCTTTTTCCACATTTCTCACACAGATATGCCTTCCCCCAGTACGATTTCTTCCATTACTTTTATAGTAATTGTCTCTATGGAATGCTTTTTCCACATTGCTTACACATAAAGTTTCTCCCCAATGTGAATTCTGTGATGTCTTTATAAGGTACAATTATGAATGAAAGATATCCCACATTGCTTCCATACTTAAGGTTTCTCCCCAGAGTGAATTCTTTCCTGTACAACTAGGTTAGTATTTTCACTGAATGATTCCCCACATTGCTTACATTTATAGGGTTTCTCTCTAGTGTGAATTCTGTGGTGTCTTTGCAAAGTACGCTTATCACTGAAAGATTTCCCACATTGCTTACATGCATAGGGTTTCTCCCCACTGTGGCATCTTCTCTGTCTACCAAATGTGAGCTTATGAGCAAATGTTTCTCCACATATCTCGCATACATAACGTCTCTCCCCAGTGTGAATTCTTTCAAGTACAAGAAGGTTATCATTTCAGCTAAAGATTTCCCACATTGCTTACATTTATAGGGTTTCTCTCCAGTGTGAATTCTATGATGTCTTTGTAAGTTAATTTTTTCACTGAAATGTTTCCTGCATTGCTTGCATACATATGAATTCTCCGCAGGGTGAAATCTTTCATTTTCTCTAAGGGTACTAGAGTCCCTGAAAGATTTCCCACATTGCTTACATACATAGGGTTTCTCCCCAGTGTGGAATCTTCTATGTATACAAAATGTGAACTTATGATCAAATGTTTTTTGACATATCTCACATACATAAGGTTTCTCCCCAGTATAAATTCTTTCATGTACAAGTAGGTGATCTTTTCTACTGAAAGATGCCCCACATTGTTTACATTTATAGGGTTTCTCCCCAGTGTGAATTCTTTCATGTACTCTAAGTTTACTGTTCCAATGGAAACATTTCCCACATTGTTTACATTTATAGCTTTTCTCTCCAGTGTGAATTCTGTGGTGTCTTTGCAAAGTATGATTATCACTGAAAGATTTCCCACATTGCTTACATGCATAGGGGTTCTCCCCAGTGTGGAATCTTCTATATATGTAAATTGTGGACTCATAAGCAAATTTTTTTCCACATATCTCACATACATAAGGTTTCTCCCCAGTGTGAATTCTTTCCTGTACAGTAAGGTCACCATTTCGACTGAAAGTTTTCCCACATTGCTTATATACCTGGGGTTTCTCCTCAGTGTGAATTCTTTCATGTACAAGAAGGTTACTATTAAAAAAAAAAAAAAAAAAAAAGAAGGTTACTATTTTGGCTAAAAAGTTTTCCACATTGCTTACCTACATAGTGTGTCTCCACAATATGAGTTTTTTTGTGACTTTGATAGTGACTGTGTGTACTGAATGCTTTCCCACATTGCTCACCTGCATAGGTTTTCTCCACAGTGTGAAATTTTTCACGTTCTTGACAGCCATTACTAAGAGCTAATGCTTTTACATATCTCTCAGTTAGATGAGGTTTCTCTCTAGGATTTCTTCTCCCATGTCTGTGACTATAACATGAAGGAATAAAACTATTCTCACAGTGCTTGTACAAGTATGCATTCCCCAAACTGCAGTTTCTTATACAAATTGCAGTACCAATGCTTGTTGTTCAGGCTTTCACACTTTTCTTACCTATAAAAGTTTTCTCTATAGGGTGAGTTTGTTCATTAACATGAAATTTGGCCTCCCCACATTGTTCATATCAATAGAATTTCTCTCCAGTCTTTCTCATTTCATGCTTCTGACCGGACAGGAAATCACTGCAGGCTTTTCCATGTTCATTACATTTATAGAGCTTCTCTTCAAATGGCAAATAATTGTCTTCATCATATCTGTAAAGTAAAAAGAAGAAACCTATCAATAGCAAGGAAAGGTCCCCATGTTATAAATTGTCACTTAAGATGACAAGTTTGGTCTCATGCCTCTTAAGAAAATTTGACAATGAACTGACTTATTGACATAGAGGATACCTCCAAATGCACCATTCATTCTAACAATGGTGCTTTTGATTTGTGTGTTTTACATTGTTATATTTCTAATACATACTGTCAAGTTTCATTTTAGGCGATGGGTAGATTGGAATCACATATTGATCATTTGAGGGACTCGCCCCGTCTCTCCTCCCTTCTCTACTTATTCTGATCATCTTTCCCATCACTAAAAAGAGAGGGTTTCTGTTTGCTGTCACTTCTCCTTAACGTTACTACCTGAATATACTTTCTTAGTTTCCCATTGATGAGAAAACCTGTGACGTTTCCCTTTATGCATCTGCCTGATTCCACTTCACATTTTGGGATTCATTCGCAAATCTGTCTTTTTGCCAAATATTGCTCTTTACATAGCATATTTTTCAGTGATGAGGGTTAAACACAGGTCTTAGCACTGAATCATTTTCTGATGTATTATTTGCTATTTTGAGAGAGATTATATTTAACCATTAACTTTCTCTGGCTGAGCTCCAAGGTGTTCTCCACGACTCAGCTTCCCTGAGTGCTGAGATTACAAGAATACACCACCTTGCTGAACCTTCCCCACATTTTCTTTACCCAGGAATCCAGGATGGGCATCTGGGCTCCTTCCAGAGCTTAGCTATTGTGAACTGTTTACCAAATGTAGACCTTGTGAATAATCCATTCATGTCCTGCTTTGAACAGTACATTGCATGGATGACTGAACAGTTAATTTTAATACATTTCAGAATATAGTGAGAGAATCGACGAGCATAATGGCATACTAGTCTAATCTCAACACTCACGAGGCTGAGCCATGTGGATCACTCTGAGTTCAAGGTCAGCCTGGGGTATAGATTAAGTTCAAGCCCAACATGAAGTGCAGGGTGAACTCGGGCTCAAATAGCGCAAAAAATATACACCCATGGACTTCTCTACCTGGATCAAATGGAAACATATATATATATTATTTTTGCTTAGGATACCTCAGTACACTGATTATAGTAATGATTCTATTTTACTTTCTATCCAGCAATGTATGAGGGAGACTTCTAAGCATATTAAATATGAAAAGCTCCATATTCTGGATGATGATTTCCAAGTACTTGGTACAAGAGCACTAGCATTCAGTCACACCTTGAATACTGCTTCCATGTGAGAACTTTTCTTGATCAGAAATATCTCAGACATACATATACACATAAATGGGTATTTTTGAAGATGAGTTTCTGTCAAAATTTACCCATTTCATATATACCTATGTACAATACTTAAATGCAAACTCATGCATTTCTATATGTTGATCATGAAGAAAGTTTTTCTACTGATATGGCAGATAGTGTCATTGGTTACATAGTGTCAGGACTAGGGCTGGCGATATAGCTCAGTGGAATAAGCACTTGCCTAGCAAGCGCAGGGTCCTGAGTTCAATCCCCAGTACCGCCAAAAAAAAAAAGGACTAAACATTTTCTGTATTCAAATAGTTTTCTGTGCAATGACAGCTAATACAAAGTCAAGCCGAATGTATCTGTGGATAGTTTTGTGAGGTCAGATCATTTGGGATGTGGTCTCACTTCTTCTGTTGGTTTCCCTGTAATATTTCTGCTCACACACTGACCTTTGGAGAAAATTCCCTTTTTCTTGTAAGTGAAAATTACCTCAGATTTCTTGGGCAATTTTTGTCCTCTTCTTCAATTTGCTGATTATCCCACGTTCTTCCTGTATTGTCAACACAGAAAAACAAAGTCATTCTATCATTATATAAAAATTCATAGATTTTAGTTATAATCATGATATAACGTAACCAGGCCTGAGATATACTTCAAAATTTTATAACATTCAAGTATATTAAGCTATGTCACTGAACAATAGGTAATGTGCCATGATTCAAGAAGTAAGAAAAAGGTATCACACTTACCTATAGCATGAATATTCATCAGGGTTTCCCACATCACCCTTCTGTAGAGCTTCTTCTGAGATGGATTCAGCAAAGCCCACTCTGTGGAGCTGAAATTCACAGCTACGTCCTCAAAGGTCACTGTCTCCTAAATAATGATACATTTCCTGAAGTTCAGACAGGCAAACTGATATAGCTCAGATCCTCTCAAAAAAACTGAACTGAAGAGTATTCTTTCAAATATTAACTGCATGCTTGGTCCTCAAACCCACGTACATACGAATATTTTCACACAGTACCTCTGATGCTAGACTGCAACACACTGCAAAGCAACCACAGAATAGCAGCGCTGCTTGTAGTGCAGAGTCCCCTCCATTGTACTTGTGCACTTTCTTTAAAGCAGATCTCGTCAGGGACCCTGTAAATCACCACTGACACAACACAGAAGCTGAGCAACATCTAAGGAAAGGGTCTGACACACCATAAAGTATATCTCTATGCAAACCTGTTTTTTCACAGCAATAACTCCATATTCCTTTGTACTTTATAGTGTCTCACATACAGTCTTAAATCTGTTGTGTTGTTATAGAAAAACATTTAATTCAATAATAAATAAGGTATATTAGTAGTTAAAAAGTTAATCTTAATAATGTTGTACACAACCAGTATGCAGGCCATGAAAGTTGCACAATTAGTAGCATATAAACCTATAGCTTAGGGCCACCAAATTATCTACTTGCACTTGAATGTAAGAAATACTACTGTGGTGCAAAGGAGGATAACGTGAGAAAGAATATAAATAAGATACATGAAATATATAATTTATATTTATTTATAAATATCTATTATTTATATATAAATATAAAATATAAATATTAGTATAAATATAAATTCATATATTTATATAACTAAAATATATGAAATGCAATGAAAATCAAGATACTACAAAGCAACCAAGCAGCAAATACAAAAGTAAAACTTCAGTCCAATGACCTGGCACATACCTGTTCTCCCAGAACTTGAGTGACTTAAGGACTGTCATGAATTTCAGGATTCCCATGAGTTCAGTATCTAGTGTGGGCTATGTGGTAAGGACAGTCAAGATTACAAGGTGAGCTACTTCCTCACACTCCCCAACAGAAATAATACTGATTCAAACCAGGTGTGGAGGTGCATGCCTGTAACACTAGAACTAGGGGGCTCGGCCAGCCTTTGACAGTTATTCAGTTCAAGGCCAGCTTGAACTGCATAGGGAAATCCCATCTCCAAAAGACAAAAATAATTAAATGAAAAATAAAAATACTGATTCACTCACTAATAACACCATTAATTTGTTAAAAACTGCAGCTGTAAAGTAAATAAAAGACTACTGTGTACAAGTATTCAGTACCTGTGAGCAATGGGACTCCTTGCATAATACACATGAAAGATGTACAAATTCCAACTTTACATCAGTGGAGGATTAATAGAGATGGACAAAGGGATCTGAGGACAGGAAGACAACTGCCAATGGATCCACAAGGAAATGGAATATTGACTCATGATTCAACTGATTTTATGCATCTGTAGAAGAAAGCATAAGGTGTTTCATTTACACTCTTGGAGAAACATGTATGTCCTTCGAAATGTGGACTGTACATTCTTCAAGCCTATGATAAACTTAAATGCCCTCGGAATTTATACTGAAAAACATTCAGGAAAAAAAATGTTTCCTCAAAAGAAAATCAGGTAGGAATCACAAGTAGGAGCATTTGAAATCTAAGGAAAATGGGGGTTAAACAAGAAAACAGTTGCAAAGTACACAATATGACGATTTTGTACACTACCTAAGATCGATGAACACAAATCTAAAAATTAACTGCAACGTATCAGTCCCAAGAGAATTACTAAGTAGAAATCAAAATCCAAATCTCACTTCTGAACATCACCAAAGAAAACACTGAAGAATGAGAGAACAAAATAAGTACATTTATTCCAGAATAGAGAACCAGCTGCTACATGCCAAATGCTTCTGCTTTACTATGGAGTTTATCAAAATTCACAGACAGATGATTCCTTTCCAATGCCTAGAAAATACATTGTGCTGTTCCTGGGAATAGACCTGATCATTTTCAAGCAACATTGAAAAGCCAGGAACGCTGTGAACAGCAAACTACACGGACAGCATTTTAGCCTTGATTCACACCTCAGCCTTTGTGAGCAGTCATGAGAAATGAGTAAGTAAACAATGAAAACCTCAAACAATACTTCTCTGTGCAATTTCCATAATACTTACTGAAAACTTAAAGAAGGTAAAAGAGCACTCTCCATGGGACACACACAGGGTAAGCTTTGGAAAAGTTGCAAAAGGAGGAAAGCTGTCACTGATAGTGCAAGAACAACTTCTGATATGTGGGATTTTACCACCTGGACACTTTCATCCCTTGCCTGAGGCCTAATATTGAAATAGTCTGAGTACACCTGGGTCACTTTCAGTGTTACAATTAAATCCCATTAGTAAGTTTTGTTATTAAAATATGCTTTTAATTATTAACAAAGTAAATTTGAATACAGAGTAGTTATTAATTTACATCTGTTCATTTGCCTACAGACATGAAATGATGAGACCGTGGGCATGTTACGCAGCAGTAAGCAAAGTACAGTTGCAAATAAGAATTCTACAAATCCACAGCAAGCAGCGGTGCATGCTATGCTGAGCAACAGGAGAACAGGTGAGATCATGAGAACAGCTGAGATCATCAGAACAGGCCTGAGTATCAGGGAAGGAGAGAACAGGGATCAGAGCTCATCAATATCTAGACACCTGGGCTAGGGAGCAAATGCTCTGACCACCTGGAGAAGAGGAGTGAGTATGTGGGTACTGAGGAGGACAGATTAAATAGAAAGCTACACAAAACGATACAGTGTAGAACTGATTCAAGAAATTCTACTGAATCTGCATTAAGTTCACAATGTTCAATATGTACCTCTAAGTAAATAAGGGATACAGCGATCACATGGTGATAAAACCAGAAGATTTTAAAAAAACACATTACATTTCTTAAAGCATAACCTAAAAGGTAGAGCAAACTACAAAAGCAAAAGCAGGAATCAAAGGGAAATACCATTTCTTTGCAACTACATATTTGAGGATTCAAAGCAATTCCACGGGGATATAGCTCAGTGGAATAAGCACCTACGTGGCAAGCACAAGGTCCAGAGTTTGATTCCCAGTACAAAAAAAAAAAGCAATCCCATCAGTAACTGACAGTTAAGAAGCCAGAGAGTTCTTTGAAATCAAATATAATTTAACCAGATCGCATTTCAAAGGGATTCACCAGATGAAGTCTATGCATTGTATTATCTCATAAATATGGAGCACACTGTCCTCTCATAACCCCAAGAAATACTCACCCATGTATCCATTCTCAGAGCAACAATAAAGAATTAACACAGTCAAAGGTGGGGACATCATGCAAAGCAAGCTCTCACTTAACACTGGAATAAACTTGAAACTGATTTGCAGAATTCTAGTTAGAGTACACTTCAGAATGACACATCAAATTACAAATTTTCAAATGACACATTTTAAATGAACACTTTAACTATTAAGGATTCCACAATGCATGACAATAAATGGATATTTTAATTATTACAAGGATGGGTGTTTCAACACATATCAATGAGTATATATATATGACAAAAGCCCCAAGATACTAACTTCAGCAAATTAGAGAAAACAGTGCAGAGGAAACAGCATCAAAGGAGCTGTAAGCTGAGTGCATCACGTCCCTCTGGATCACATTCTTTGGGGAGTCTGCGACCAGGGCAAACAGGGACACTAATAGGGCCACACCTGAGCTTCAGGGAGGTGAGCACCCAGAGAGAAAACTAGAGAAAATGAGATGAACATAGAAGTCATAATCACTTCACAGAAAATAATACATTACATTTATCTACATTTGTGCAGAACACACAGGACAACAGAGAAGAAACTATTAAAAGTATTACAGGTTTTATTGAAAAATTAATGTAGTCCAATAAATTAAAGTCTAGAGGACAGGCTGAGGATACAGCTCAGTGGCACAAGCGCCTACATGGCAAGCACAAGGTCCTAAGTTTGATCTGTGGTATGGCAAAAAAAAAAAACAAAAACTCTAGAGGACAAAAGTCATACAATTATGTGCACAGATTCAGACAAAACTGAAAAAAGAAAAAATAGCATAGAATAAGGTGCAATACATAAAATGCTACGCACTTGCAAATCACAGGGCATATGATGAAAACATTAAAGTACCAACAAGAAACTAAAATCAATAAAATCATAAGATACCATACAACACACAGTATCCTTATATTAAAATACAGAAATAAGCTAGGAAAATATGTATCAGGTCTGAACAAGTGCACTGGAAATTGTATGCATTACTGCATATTCAATACACAGTGACACAATTATACAAACGTTAAAGCACATAGGAAAGATGTATAAAAATCACAGTCAAACTCCTGCCTCACTCAGTATGACTTTTTGAACTATGTCCATTAACTATCAATGACCTACAGTCATTATGTGTGCAGTGCTCCTCTCCTCTGCCCTCAGGCAGACACTATATGTACCTGAGAATACCCTGCGATCAAGGAGATCAAAGCTGTGGGTTTAAGAGGCAGTGCCCCTGGAAGTTGTCTTTTATCCCTATTTCACACTCCCTAATTTAAACTCTTAAAGTGTCCTCAAACTCTTGGCATTATAAGTTATGAAGGCTAATGTATTCATTAGTGTATTCATTTATTGCACGGCTCTGGATGGAAGACAGAAGCTTATTCATGCTCGCCAGGGACAGAACACTGATTTTCATTATAACCAATGTTAATCTTTTTCAATTTGTGTGTGATTGTTAAACACCCTTCAATGACTTTGGAACTGTGGGGGAGGGGATATTAATTTTGGAGTTTAATATCATGACAATGAAGGGCAGAGCGGAGGACAAGTAACTCCTTCAGTTCGGATCTCGTATTTAAACTTTTATCAAATTTAGCATAACTCAATGTATTTGGCACTTTCCTGTCACTGGAAAAAACATCCATCAATGTCACATTGCTTTCTGCTACAACAAAGTGAATCCAGACTTATGAGAACTAATCACAGCAGGAGGCCAGAATCACAGCTGCAGGCAGCCCAACCCTCATTCACTTCCCTGTGGTGAGGTATGGACTTAACATGGTACATTTTCCATGGGTTCCTCTTTCCTCCTCACAGGTTCAAAGTTTCTCTCCTTGGGCATATTAGTTTCCCCACAGAAATGTTCTCACCTTAAGGCACATGATAGTCTTCTATGGTCACATTTCTTGGTTTGACGCCACCTAGATTATTAGTGAAGACATATCTGAAAATGTCTTCATGTGACAAGGAAGCATGACGTATGAGGTGAGGTCTGGTGCACAGCGCCTTCCTCTCAGGCTCTTTCCCTACTGAGGAATCTCTATTGGAAGGTTGAAGATTTGATTTTGAGCGCATGAATGTCCTCGAGACCAATAAGCAAAGGCAAATTCGAATAGCCATGTAACTCCACAGAAAAGTAAGAGACTTCTTTTGCCCTTATTACACCTAGGGTCTATTTCTTGTTGTGAACGCCATGCGAAGTGCGCCATTTGGCATGTTCTGTAAACCAGTTATCCATGAAGAAACACAGAGCATCACAAAATCACCACGAAACACGAAGTCTTTCTTTTCGTAAGCAGCCTTCACAAATATTCTTCAAACATACTAATTATTTTCTGATTCCATCAACTCATTGCAGAGAAAGAGCAAACATTTTCCAACACAAGCACTACAGCAACCAGAATCACTTACTCAGAAGAAAAAGCAGAATGATCTGCACAAGAGACACAGGCTTTCTAATTATCTGCAGCTTGGTCCTATTTGAGTCTTTCACGATGGTCATAGATTTGCAGCAACAAAGTAATTTTTATCATGATAAATCAAATTTACCAAAATCTTATTTTTAAATGGCGAAATTTATCAAAACATATCCAATGTGAATTGTCCATTTTTTCCGGTGAATTCCCTCCCTCCCCATTCTGCTTGAGTACAGCTCCCCAGGTCCTCTATCCCCACTCATTTACATGCTCTACTCATCTCTTTAAACTACTTCTGTCCACACACACAACTAATGCATGCGGTCAGTTCTATAATAAATGTGGACACCTCAGAAGTTCCTCTGCCTTTCAAAGAGTGAAAAGGGCCAGTGTTTAAATCTTTCTGAGGTTCAATCACGCCATTCAAGTGAAATTATGAAACTGAAGCTGTGCTACAGGACATATGAGGACGTTTCAATGTATACTGCAGAAATACTTGTAATGGCTGAACCTAACCCTTATTGTAATGTTAAATACTCAGCCCAGTATCTGCCAATTGAAAATTTCCATTTTATCACCTTGTCTGGCTGGTATATTGCAAATTGTCTGACCGAGTGGGGCACATAATTACAATAAAAATTTATTTATTTATTTATTTATTTTGGCGGTACTGGGGATTGAACTCAGGACCCTGCGCCTGCTAGGCAGGCGCTTATTCCACTGAGCTATATCCCCAGCCCAAATTTTTTTTTTTTTTTTTTTTTTTGCGGTACTGGGGATCGAACTCAGGACCCTGCACTTGCTAGGCAGGCGTTTATTCCACTGAGCTATATCCCCAGCCCAAAAACTTAAAAGATCGAGGAAATAAACAAACACAGAATCGAGACTAGTGGGCTGGAGGTACAGCTCAGTGGGCTGAGGGCTTGCCGCTGAGCACTAGGGCCCTGAGTTCGATCCCCGGTCCCGGAAAAATAAAATAAAATAAAATAAAATCAAAAAAAAAAAAAAAAAAAAAAAAAAAAAAAAAAAAAAAAAAAAAAAAAAAAAAAAAAAAAAAAAAAAAGAATCGAGACTAGTGTGCACATTTCCAAACGGTGTGATCCAGTTCTCCTGCTTCAGTTACTCAGGAGAAACAGGCGGAAACAATTAGGTCACGCTGGTGTTCGCAGGGGACTGTGTGAAGACCGGAAGGAATGGCTCTATAGGTGATATTTGAGTTTGAAAAGGAAAATGACCTCACCATTGTGAAGGTAACAGAAGACAAAGGGATGGAAAATGCACAAAAGTAAACCCAATTATGCAAACACCATTCCCAAGCTTTAGGTATTTCAAACTCAGCTGAACTCACATACCTTGATCTGTACTTCAGGAAACTTATGTAACAGAAAGCCAAATTTACAACAGAACACTGAGCATAACATGGACGTTACTGAATGCAGTACGCTGGAAATCCCTGGTTGTTCACCCATAATTCCCTGTCTCTGGGAGACCAGAGAATACTGCTGCCCCCAACATGATCAGGTAAGGTTTTGTATTATTGCCATGGACCACTAGTGTGGACAGTTGAGTACATTTTAAAATTATATGTAAGATTTTAACTACAAGACTTTTTTCTGCATATTTAGGCTTAACTACAGGCCTCACAGACTTTACAGAACTTAGATTAGAATGGACATAAACCCACAATTTTCAACTGATAACGGAAAAAGGGATTCACTCAGTTATGCAGGGTCACCTTGGTGGTTTATAGTCCTAAACCTCCCAGGTGGCTGGCATTAGTGCCATGCCTCAGTGATGCTTACTTTATCCAAACACTAAATTATTGGTAACACTTGGTGATGTTAACAATGAACACATTTGCCCAGGCATGGTGGTGCATGCCTGGAATCCTTCCACTCCACTGGCTGATGCAAGAGATTCTCAGAGAGTTCAAGGGCAACCCGTGGCTACACAGTGAGTTCAAGGCCAGGCTGAACTGCAGAACCAGACCCAGTCAACCCCCAAAAGAAAAGAAGCACAACCTTATAACTGACATGGTAACACACGACTGTCAATTCAATAATGAGGGAGGTGGTCACATGATCAAAAGTTGTCACCACATTGAGTAACTTGGTAAGACTTGGTGTCAAAATGTAAAAAATATTTTTTTTCACCTTTAGAAGTGTAAAGGTACAAGCAAAATTTCTGAATTGAGTCCCTAACAATTAGAAACATCAGAGATGCCTTAAAATCTCTGATGTGCAACAGAAACTCCTTCCTGTTTTACTTCGTGATACCCGACATATTTTTAAAACTCCAATGCTGTTCTCATTTCATATCGTACCTCAAAAACGATTACTTGAGCTGATCAGCAGACACAGAAGGAGTGTTTATCTATGACTAAGTTTCCGTCCTTTTTATAGGCCAGTGACTTTTTCCAGCGACTCTCACCAAGAAAGTAGACAATCCTTCAATGTTGTCACAGTAAGTAAAGTTCACTCCAGTACTTTACTCTTCTGGTTGCTGATCTGGCGACCGTGCAAATTGCCCTGCTCTCCCACCTCTTCTTTAATCACCTTGGCTTTTTGTATTCAAGAAGCCCTTTTGTTCCTGTTCTTTCACATGCATGGGGATCTTAACTATGTCCCTCTCAACCACGGTTTCAATTTTCAAGTCAGTATCTCGACCCACCCCAAGGACTAGAGCACTTATTTTAGAGATGACACCCATTTCCCTCTCCACTGTGTATTTATCACATCTATACATCCCGGTGGATCCTGAGGTTCACTGTGTTTCTCAGAGCGGGATTAACAAGCAGCACCTTCAGGAAGTTCTTTTCGGCAGAAACACTTTCCCCTCAGGAGTTAACACAGCATCATCCCCTGCATACTTCTCTGCATTGTAAAATCTAGGCAAAGCCTCACTTCAGGGCTCCAGTTAGGAAGAACAGTTTAGGGAGCTAGTTTAAAAATAAGGCAACTAGCTCCAGAAAGGGCCACAAGTAGAGCTGGAAAATTAGTGGTTTGGTAAGAATTAAAATGAGAAGCACGATGACTTAAGCCTTGAAAACAATAGTAAACTTTCTCCCTTCATGAAAAATGCACATTCCTCTCTACTGGAGTAAGTTGCAGATGCTAACTACTTAGCTCCTGATGTTCCAGCAATTTAAAGTACAACAGCCAGTTTTTCACTAAAACCTGCCTCCTTTAGACCCTGCATGCTTAGAAAATGTTTTAGAGAGGCAGGGTTCAAAGTGGTTGTGTGAGCTGGGTTTAGAGGCTGAGGACTGTAATCCCAGCTCACTGGAGGCTGCAGGAGGAGGACGGCCAAGTGTCCACGCCAGGCCGGCTACAGATGAATGCAGCACCCAACGAGCCCCGAAATACAGAACAGAAGAATGTGTTTTAAGTCCACAGAGCCATGTGTCGTGGGAGGCATGGCCACGCACTTGGAACACATCCTGGCAATCAAGGAGTGATTCTCATTTCTTTGATTCCGGGTCTCATTGCTCATTTTAAGAACATCACGGGTTCTGACTGGGCAGTAACATCATTGTAAGCAGAGGTCTCACATAAGGCATTCAAAAAATATCTTTTCCATTTTGAGGATGAACTCCAGGTTTGCCCACAAACCACTGCACTCCTCGAACTGGTGTAAATACCGGCGTGCTGGGGCTGGTCCAGAAGGCAACCTGGGCTCACAGTGTCACTGCTGGGACAGCATGAAGGGGAACTGGGACAGTCCCTGCCTGAGCAAAGGGGAAAAGGGACAGACGACAGATCAGGACCAAAGTGTTAGGAAGCCCACAGGGTCCAGTGCTAAGCAGGGAGGCTGTAGTTTGCAGTTTCTCATTTTGGTCACTTCCTTCCAGAACTCACACAATTCCATCCCGTTACCAGCTCCCATCCTATGAGGTTACCATTGCGTGGCTTGAGGGTCTCTGAGGATCCTTTGCAGCTCGCAGTAAGGAGAAATCCCAGAAGCAGCAAGTCAAGTCAGCCTCAGTTTCTCAGCACTGATCTGCCCAATGTGCATCCTTTATGCATGAATTATAAATTTATAAAAATAAGTACTAAAGGCTGAGGATATAGCTCAGTGGAATAAGCGCTTGCCTAGCAAGCGCAGGGTCCTGAGTTCAATCCCCAGTACCACACACACAAAAAAAAAAAAACAAAAAAAAAACGAAAAAGAAAAAAAAAATAATAAGTACTAAATTCACAGATGGATGTGTGTATGAAAAGGCAAGACGTAACGATAATGGTTGTTTGATGGAGGATCGTGACTTATACTCATTGTGAATCATTTCCTGATCCAACTGTGATTTAAATCTCCATGGATTCATGCATATTTACTTCATAGGTGGAAACAGAATCCAATGACCTTTTATTTATTTCCAAGATCCAATTATTCCAGCTGTGTCCTCTGAGTCTCTTCCTTGTCGTCCCCCTGATGCACCCAGTCTGACTGCTGAGCACTGCGACGGGCCCCACCCTCCCTGCGCAGCGCTGTGTCTCCCCACACGCTCACTGCGGACACTGTCATCGCCCTCACTCTGCGCTGTGAGAACCGCCTTACTCTGTGGCACTTCCAAGGGCTCCCGCATCAATTCTAGACCTGACAGAATCCCCTTCTCCACAGTGACCCATTTTGTTGTATTTAGGAAACACATTGATAATGAAGATGTGGGTCTGGCAAGAAGGTAGGTGGAGAGGAAGCTTCAGACACTGACAGGAAACCAGTCTTTAATGGTCCTCACATTTGCACCTTTGAGCTTCATCTCATTGTGTCCTGAGCACCTCCTGCTGGTCACGAGAGCCCCTGTAAGAGGGTCATGTTTGGGTTTACACTGATGTCCACTCACTGTACCACTCACACACTAATATAAGCCCGAATCCTGGGATCTCAGACTGTGTACCTGCAGGTAGGCCTTGTCTTTGGAATGGTCTCTGGATATCGTGAATATTCTTTAACAGATGTAAAATAGTCTGTCGTGTATCTATTATCTTTATTTCATTTGCTAACGGGACCTGCGCTGGAGCCTGGCAGTCCCAGTCCATGTAATAAGCAGAGGCTGCCCAGGACAGTCGCAGGGACCCTCAGACTGCACCAAGCCTCCCCCGGGCTCCACCCGCTGCGGCTCACACTGATCACCTGCACACACGGAGACGCCCTGCTGAGGAACCCGTCATACATTCCGCTATTCATGCCACTGTGTGCAGTCACATCCTTCTTATCTCTGGTCCTTCATGAATCACCTTTTTAAGAGCAACAGCTGCACAAGAAGTTTGGCTCATGATATCAGAGGATTTAATCCACACTCAGGTGACTCCAAAGCAGAAATTTCAAGGTGGAAGCAGCATGTGCAGGAGTTTTCCAACACTGCAGGGAAAGCAGAGCCCAGGGGAGGAGCATGAGCCACAGCCACACCTTAGAGGCAAAGCCCCGGGACCCACCTCCTTCAACCGCACCTCCTACACCCACCCTGCCTGTCAACGCCACATTCATGTACAGACATCAGCGATCCAATCACGACCCATTCCACTCTTGAGGGCTCCTGCACACATTCAGGTTGACAATTAAAATGAATTGGAACAACAGACCACCAGACATCCATCTCCTAAATGTCTCTCCTATGAATTCATTATCCAAATCAAAGAAAACTACAGTCAGGTTGTCCCCACTACCTCAACCAGCCTGAGCTCATGCCCAAGGGTTTCAGATACTCTCAGGATGGGCTTTGCTCACTGTGTCCTGCACAGTAATACACGGCTGTGTCTTCAGCCTGCAGAGTGCTGATCTGCAGACATGCTGTGCTGACAGAGGCATCAAGGGAGACAACAAATCATCCTGTGAAGCCCTCAGCATACTTTGGCTTTGCAGTTTGGATGTTGATCCAGCCCATATACTGCAGGCCTTTTCTGACACCTGCCTCACCCAGCATACACCATAGTGAGTTACGGTGTACGCGGAGCCTTTGTAAGAGACCTTCACTGACTCCACAGGCCTGTTCAGCTAAGGCCCAGACTGCACCAGCTGGACTTGGGAGTGGACACCAGTGGAGAGGACACAGGAGCCTTGGGCACACTGGAGCTGGTTGAGTTGCCTCTGCAGCCAAGGTGTTGGGTCCTTATCTGGGGCAGCCACCAATAGGAGAAGGAGTCTGCATGCCCGCTCCATGCTGAGTGGGGTTTAAACTCAGGGTTCTGGGAGACTGATGCGGTGAGGCCCTTGTTGCCTGAGGTTGAAGAACCTCAGTTTTCTACTCTATGACCCCCCAGAGATTTGCATATCACTTAGCTGCTGGGGAGCCACTACAAAGTGGCTCTGAGCAGGATTTGATATTAACCAATTGGCTTTCTGAGTTTACTTGTGAGTTGTCTGAAGCTCAAGTTACTTTCTGACAAGATAAGTTTGCAGCTGAAGGCATCTGGCACCAACTCCCATTAGCCACAGGAAATGTGCAGCCGCAGGCCCCACACTCCTACAATAAACACCACCCCAAAGATAAGGTAGTTCTTCTCATTGACATAATTTACTACTTAAAAATGTTCTCCCAAGGTCCTACAAAATTCCCATGCTGGGGCTGGGGATATAGCTCAGTGGAAAAAGTGCCTGTGTAGCAAGCGCAGGGTCCTGAGTTTGATCCCCAGTACCACCAAAAAAAAAAAAAAAAAAATTCCCACGCTTTCTTTCTTTTTTTTTTTTTTGCGGTACTGGGGATCGAACTCAGGACCCTGCGCTTGCTTATTCCACTGAGCTATATCCCCAGCCCTCCCACGCTTTCTTGAGTCTCCTCTTCCTTTGTTTGAAACCCAAGTAAATACAGGCTGCCCAGAGAAGTCTGTGGCTAACTCAGAGAATATCTAAGCAGGAAGAGAGTTAGTCCCTCCCGGAGCCCTAAAATCATATTCCATTGTCTCACTTTTTATTTAAGCCTTCGCCGTCCACTTGCTTGGAAGATTGCAGGCCTGATCAGCCTGCAGTAACTTAGGGTTATGTAACCCAGCTTTCCATACTTGGGCTCCCCAGCCCCACTGCAGAGCAGGGTGAATATCCTGAGGTCCTGGAGACTGTGCTCAGGAGGCTCAGCCTGAGTCCTGGAGTGTCTGGTGTCTGAGTCCTGCCTGTGAACGGCAGGTCTATGCCCAGGGGTCTGCACTGGGCAGCACCTGCACACTGATGTCCACACTCATGCCCGCCCCTCCAGGTGTTCTCTGCTGCCTCTGCAGCATCATACTGGAAACAGGCAGCAGTTCCTTCTCCAGACTTAATGTTCCCAACTCACCAGGCCTGTGTGTGTGACCAGGTGACCTGACCCAATGCCGACCAACATGGACAGCTTCCACCTCACCACTGGGAGGCCTCTGGGTTAGTGTCTTGGTGCCAGTATGCCAGAAGTGGGCTTTGTTTCCTACCCTCTTAGGGTGTGCTACACATGTATGCAGTTTGGTTTGGAGGGTTTTCCCTTCATCAGTTAGAAGTAAGGTGTATTAATAATTAACATTAGAAAGTGGTTTTATTTGGTTCTCTCACATGAATTTATATATTAAAAACAACTAGGTCAGTTTTCAAATTCATAGTATGGGTATATATACATGTATATGACTTCCAACACAATATGAAATCCATATTTGGAGTTTGTCCTATGCTATCCAATATCCTTACACAAAAGCTAGAAAACATGGCACTCCTAGCTGAACAATTTTGTGCAGATTCCCACAGGAGGTACCTGGGAAGTCCCGTGAAAAATCTCAGGAATTTTTCATAAAGTAAAAATGCCCTTATTTACAGGAAGAATGTCATGAGGCTGCAGAAGACTATGAGGCCATTTCTCTCTGTGTCTCCCATTTTACACACTATTACACCAGCGCCTGTGACTGGGCGTGTTGACCATGGATTTCTCTTTCCTGTTCAGCAGTTTCTACCACATCCACTTCTTCAAGTTGTGGAGAGCAGTTGTGGTTTCATGGCTCAGTTTGTGATCCTCAGTGCTGATCTCCTGCCTCAAATGCATCCAGGGAATATGTGTTTCCCCTCATTGTCACTGGATTGTTGGTGAAGGTGATTTGGCTTGGCTTCTGGTGCAGTGGCCGAGTGTGGCAGGTAGCACTGTGGTTCCACATTCCATGGATTCTCTATGCCAGCTTAGCAGTTGAGTTCCTAGGAATGCTGAGCGCGATAGGGCAGTGTCTTGGTTACTTTTCTCTCGTTAGTGAGACAAAATACCCAGAGCTGAAAATTGTGGGAGGAAAGTTTTATTTAGCTTACAGTTTCTGGAGGTTTCAGTCCATGCACATATTGAGAATCAAGAGCAGAGGGCCCAGCAGGTAATTTAAAATGTTGTGAGTTTAACCAGAAAGGAAGCTCCAGGAAAGCTGTGGTCTGTGAAGATGAGGCTGAGGAGATCTCTACTGCTGAGAAGGAGCAAGAAAATGGAAAAGATGGCGTGAGGTATCATAAGAAGTGGCAAGTCTCGAATCTTTGCAGGCTCAAAACTGTAAAGGTGGGAGATCTTGCTTTGAGAAGGAAGCCAAAGAGTGCCATGTTCCAGAATGGTGGCAGCAGCGGGTGACCAGGTTCCAGAATGGAGGTTGCATAGAGAATTTCCCCCTCAGATTTTGCTACTCTAGGCACTCAACGCCTATGG
>PVLD010022258.1:0-29678 GCA_004027595.1 Dinomys branickii | reverse complement strand
TTGAACAGATTTCCTTCATGACTTTTAGTTTATATTCCCTCCCTCGGGTTCTTACACCAGTGATATAATACGTTGCCTGCACATGTATCGCTGATTTATTTCACTTATGAGTATGGACTCCAGTTTTGTCCACTTGCCTACAAAGTTCCCAAAATTGTCTTTCTTTATAGCTGAATAATATTCCATTGTATAAAAATGCACAAATATTTTTTAAAACAGTAAAATACTACAAATAATAAAATGGAAATACAGGTAATTTTCAAGAGAACCACACTGAATGGAGTTTTTTAGCAAAAGGCAGAAGATGTATACGATCTGAAGAGAAACCAGAATGGAGTTTTTTAAAAAGGGAGAAAGAGTCTCAGTTGGAAGCAAGAAAGCGTATGAAAGGAGCAAATAGGTGTCTAATTCTAAATAAATGCTGACTAAATAAGGTCAAAATAAAACTTGTGAAGCTCATAATTTCACAAAACACTTGGAAAAAAGGGAACAAAATGTAATGAATGTGTTTTTTATGCTTTCTATTATTATGAGTTAATATTTATGAGAAAATATAAGAAATGTCAGTGTTCTCCTTTTAATGCCATAGGACTATAGATAGATAGAATATATCTATATCTATATCTATATCTATCTATATATGGCATACATATGAGAAGCAGAGAACTTATCCAATATAATGTGTGCTCTCAACATAAATAGCTTCAAAAATATTTCAAGAAAATTGAATATTTGTTTAATGAAATCAATCAAAAGGAAAAATACACATGTCATATTTTATCTTTAATTAATTCTTGGAATGGAGCTTGTACATTAGGAAAGGAAAGTGGTCATCCACACATGTGATGGTGCTAGTTCTCTGAATAAATCTCCCCCTGTGCGGGGCCCTGAAGCAGTAAAGGGGCAGCCCATGAGATTTGCCTATTCCCAAGTGTCATTAAACAAGTTAAACTCCTGAAGAAGGGAATGAATTTAATGACGCACTATGGAAATGACTGTATTTGTCATGTGTATGTTCTTCTAAACCTTATAATAGCACAAATGCTTTTATACAATCAGAAAAATCTTTCACATAACAGCATTTTCTATGCATGTATGTATGTTAAATGGAGTAAAAATTTATTCACATGAGCTACTTTACTTTGTCCTTGATAATTCCTAATTCCAAGTCATTTCAGGAGCTATTGTTACTCAATTAAGATTGGAGAAATAATCTTGTACTTTATGTCTTAGTTACTTTTCTCTCATTGCTGTGACAAAATACCCAACACCTAAAATTAAGGAAGAAAAGGTTGATTTAGCTCACAGTTTGTACTTTCAGCATATAATCAGCTGGCTCCAAGGGAGGGTGGCATGGCACAGAGGCAATAGTTCATAGCAGTAGAAGACAGCAAGAACAATAAGAGCAGAAAAAGGTGAGAAGAGCCAGCCTCTTTCCCTCCCAGCGCCGGTGTAGTACTCACACCATCTCTGTGCCCTCCTCTGGCACTGGATAAGGGTTTTTACGAAGTGAGGACCCGGGCCCCCTGCTGAGTCACTTAGTTAAACTTCTAACCTTCTCAAATTGACACAATGCATCAGCAATTACATTCTAAATAACACTAACTTCTGTGGCTACTAATATGCGTTTCTAGGTAAATGTGAAATAAATGAATTTAAATAGCACCTTTGTATATGGAAGATGGAAGACAAGAAAAAAAGTATAAAAATTGTAACAGATGAGCTCAACTTTAAATGCCAGAAATGAAAGTAGAAACTACTCTACAGTAGATATGGTAGAGGACTATCTTATCATCCTGCATATAACAATAAATATTGTACCCAGTAATAAACAAACTAATAAAAAGCAAACCCACCCAAATACTCCTCCAAGGTTCCAGAGAGCAAAGAAAACCAGGTGCATTTTGAGAAAGGGTTAAAATTCAAAAGGAAAGCGCATAGATTGAAAGTTTGGTAGTCCGAGCCTAAATTTAGACACCAATTTCAACACAGTGCAAGGGATTTAATACTTCAATGAAAGTGAGGCCATCTTCCAAGACTAAAGAAATAAAAGACAAAAACTAATGAAATTCAAGCTGCTGGAAAGTGAGAAATCATCATTAAAGAGGGGATGAGAGAAAAGACCAACCTCAGATTTTCTGCAAAACTTTACTTCATTTCTGCTGACCCCTCAGACATATCCATTGTGGATGGGGCGTAAGGAGCCAGGGAGTGATTCAGTCAACTATTGAACTGAGATTTTTTTTGCTTCTCAGCGCTGATACTCCTTAAGTGAAACTAAGGTTTTAAGAAAGCCATTATACCTTCGGGGAGCGAGGTGGAAAACGTGCTCAAAATGGATGAAAGGGAGCAGACATTAGTGTAGAGATTGGAAATCTATTGTCAACTCAGGAAATACTGCAAAGTAGAAATACAATGTGCAAAAGAATAGTTAGATAGTGGAAGAATCATGGTAACATTGTAGCAAATAATAGAGATTGGTGAATTTGAATAAAGAATAATAAAAATCAACTAGTTGTGGAGAAAATAGGAGAAATTTAAAAATTTAGAAGAGTTTTAAGGGTATGTGAAAAAGCATTAAAGTTTCAACGTATACTAATGTGGGATAAAAATAATGAGAACAAATATGTGATAAAAGACAAAAACTAAGGAAATTTGATGAAAGGCATAATTTTGTGCATTCTGGAAACTCTGAAACTAACTGAGATAAATATAAAGCAACTCATCTGTAGGTATGAAATAGTTAATCTTCTGAAACAGCAAGGATAAAAGAAATCTGGAAATAAACCTCAGAGAAATAACAGTGCATAAATTACAGAGTGGAAACCTCTATAAAAATGTTTAAGTATCCACTTTTATTTCAATCCTAAAACAGTCCTTAAAGAGACTCTGCAGTGTCTGATACCTCACCATTCAAGATCATGGAAGAGTGTATGCTTCATTCTCTACATGTCTTAAATTCTTGTTGATAATAACTGTAATATCATTAGGTTTCACTCTGGTACAGAATAAAACAATAGATAAACATTAAATAGTCATAGCATTTAGGGTGAATAGAGCACAAATCACATTGATGTTTATATATATATATAGCATGTGTGTGTGTGCATGCATATGTGTGAATGTATGTGCGTGCAATATAACAGGTAGTCTTTCCTTATTTCTGAAAAATGGGTTTCAAGTCCTCCATATGTACCTGAAACTGTGGGTAGTACTTAATCCTACATACACTGGAACATCTCTAATCCAAAATTCAAGCTGCTGAAATATATGAAATTTTGAATTCCAGGATAACAGGACAAGTGATAAATTGTACACATCACCTTGTGGAACTAATCATAGTGAACACACATGTTTACAAAAGGTCACACATAAAATTAAACATATGCATATGAGGTATACGTGAAACAAATTTTATGTTTAGATTTTGGGATTATCACACAGGTATCTTATTATGTATATGCATATGTGCAAGATCTGAAAGTATTCCAAATCCAAAACAATATTTGTCCAAATAATTTTGGATAAAGAATGCATAGTCTCTTAGTATTCTCTTTTGTTTTTCTACAATGATAGGTATGACTAAAGTTAATTTATATTTTAAGTGCAAAAAAGAATGATAAATATAACTGATAATAAAAAATATAACACACTTTAATAAATGCTATGTGATGCAATTTCTATGTATATTCCTCAGATTTTCAGCTTAACATTTTCATGTAACTGCAAATAACTAAAGACCAGAAAAGATAGATGGATAGATAGACAGGCATACAGATAGATAGATTTTCTATGACTTACAATAGGGCTATTTCTCATTAAATTCATTTTAAGTAGTAATAGTATGTTTAAAATGCATATAATACACCTAAATTATTAAAAATAATAACTTCATGTAGCTCATGAGAAGCATCTCCAGAACATTTACATTTATTTGAAATGTGAAAAACACTGTACAGTGAACATACTTTATAATAAAATTCTTGAGTATATGATGTAATTTATTGAATACTGAAAATGAGAACCAAAATTTTTGCATGGATATGCTTTTATATCATCACAAAGTCAAAACATTATAAAAATTATTATATGCTGGGTGCCATCTCTATTGTTTGCTCATCAAAATCCTTGAAACATACATGAGAAGATTAAAGAACAGAAATGTATAATTTCCCAGGCCTGAGGACTAGATTCCTGAACTCTGAGCCTCTCAGCATGGCTGGGTTCTTGTGAGGGTCTTTTACCTTGCTCACCAACAGCCAACTTCTGTCCCTAGCATCACATACTGGGAAGGACAGCGAGACCTGGACTGGGCAGCTTTCCCATCAAAATACGGGCCATTCACATTTAAAGGAGGACAGATTTATTCTTGCTCATTTTTTCAGTGGGTTCATTCCTCCAAAACAGAAAAGGGTGCTATGGAAGGGCATAGTGAAGGAAAACTGTTCACTCACTGGCAGCCAGGCTGCAGACACAGAGAGGAGGAGCCAGGGACTAGACTGCAGCCTTCCAGGTCACACCCTCAATGACCCAGCCCTATGACCAAAGTTGAACTACCGGTACATTCAGCCATGAACTCAGCAATGGATTAATCCACTGATAGTTACTGTGTCCCCACAAATTAATGACATTCCAGAAGGCCCACCACTGATTACCTGAGATTTTTGGAGATATTTTAGACTTAAACCATAACAGAAAAATGAGAGAGACAATAATGTATAGTAGAACAAAATTGGAGTCAGATCTCATTTTAAATCCTTAAATTATCATTAATTTGTGAACAATTTTCCATCTCTTTTTTTTTTAATTAAAAGTGGCCATAAGAGAGTCACAAAAGAGAGTCACAAAATTTCTCTGAAAATTTACTGAGATGGCAAATTAAAACAGCTACTAAAAACAACTACTAAAATATCTGGCACATTGCAAGAACACAATCCATTTTATTTTCTTTCTCAGTAATTTCAGGAGATGTGAGACAGGTGTCAAGACATTAAACTTAAAAAGAGACTTTGCTTCATGCAGAGAAATTTATTTTCATATTTTCAAAGAGTAACATCTATGTTTCCAATTATTGCATACTGAATTAGTTTCCTAATTTACCTAAAGATTTGAAAGGAGACTTCAAAGGACATACATTCCCTAGGATCAAATATTTAAGTAAGGGTTATATGAAATACCTAAACCTTTGAAAATATCGCAGAGGGAAATCAGATTTGTAACAGTATGACAGAAAGATATCCTGAAGGGACTTCTCACTAGACTACAACTTGATCCTAGATAATTTACAACAAATACACTTTTAAAGCACTGCTCTAAGCAAAGAAAATGTCCAAGGACAAATGACAATAAAAATAAGCTACAGAAGTAAAGCTGCCACTTGGAAACTGGTGACACAGAAATCAGGTTGCACTAGAACATTGCAATATCAGATTGTATTCGAAATGGACAAACTGACTCTGCTATGTGCCAGAAAACATTCAACAGGGCTGATTCTGAAATGCCCTTTGCATCTGTGATCCTTGAGGAGGCTTCCAGTGACTTCAGGATGTAGCTTCCTCTGGTTTCTGGACTAAAATATCCCAAATCCTCTTAGACACCTCCATCAAAATTTGATTTCTTACAAGTGGACTGGAAACTTAACAAAGTCATATTATTTTGTCCTGCTGAAAAGACTAATAAAACAGTAAAACTCCTAGGAACAGCAAGTAAAAAGAGGCAGAGAAATAACACGAAATAATACTGAAAATTGAAATGAAATCATCCTAAAGATATATAATGAATTAAAATGTCAGAGAATGTTAGAAAAATTTAATGATAAAAGTATTAAATGCGATATAAAAATAGATAATATAATAAAAGCGCTTGAGGAGCTAAGATGAAATATCAATTATTCTATAAAGCTGATGTTAACTGAACCTATAAATAAAAACTTTTACAAAGATGTTAACCCCTGCCCACATGGTTTTACAGGACATCTCAAGGACATTTGGAGTAATATATAATTACAGCCTTAAGTTTATAAACAAAGCAGAATAAAGACAAAAGAAAAGTAAAATCCATTAAATAATTTCAGTATTACCTTAATACCAAAATCAACAAGGACATTGATAGCACACAATAATCTAAACCAAAATATTGACAGAATATATAAAAATTCATAATAAATATTTCCATGAGAAAATCTTAAAACAATTTCCAAAATGCAGGAAAATATTTTCATATCTTTATGTTTGAAAAGGATTTATTTGATTACAAAATGAAAAAATATGAACTACAAATAAAATGTAAATGGATGTAAAATTTACGTTTATATGCAAACACCCCACCAAAGGTAAATAAGCTAAAAATTTAGGGCAGGTATTCTGCAACTATGGTAGTTTATAATCTTGCCCTTGGAATATTGGTTAGATTGTCAGAGAAGAAAGACAGTGTTTGTTGTATTTTTGACATTGGACCTTATGTTCAGTGCACAAGATCGCTAGCTTTCATTTCATTATTAGCATGTCAGTATGTTTCTGTGTGTGTGTGTGTGTGTTTTTACTAAGGACACTTCAGTTGTTTTATATATCTAATATTGTTTTTATCATCCTATAAGAATCCTCTCTTACATTATTTTCAGCATTTAGTTATTTCCCAAAGTTCTATGGTTATGGTTATTATTTCCAATTGATTTTCATACTAGTTTTGCATCTTGATGAAGTGCTGAGCTTTTGTTTATTTTCTGGTGTGCACTGCTCAGCTGATGTCCGATCCTGCTGATGTCTCTGGGCTAATATAAATACAACACTTAGCATGTCCACCTCCGTACACACCAAGCGCACTGCCAGCACCAGCAGCATCCACAGTCTGCGCTTCGAAATTTACACGGAACCTCTCTCACCCTTACAAATAAAATGTTTTCCCTAATTATCAGTACTTGCACAGTGAGTGCTTGTGAAGGGTTTTGGAAAAATACTATGCATTTTCAGAGCATAACAATGTAGTGACATCGCCTGATAATTTCATATTTTATATTGTGAGTCTTTGGAAGGAAATATTTGTAGAACTTCTAAAATATGTGTAGTATTGAGCAATTTGTTCCTTTCCATAGTCAAATTACTTTGTAACATTGATATGAAAGTTGGTCTCAGAAATTATGTTCCTTCATCAAAGAAAGTAAATTTTTCTTCGTTACTATTTTTGTTTCTCTGAAAAGAGATTCAGAAATCATACTATAAATAGTAAGACATATTCAAGTCATAGGAAATTTTCTACTGATTTAATTTGCAGTGTTACTTACAAAAGAATCTTCCAAAATATGAGAATTTGCTTGAACGGGAATCAGGGGGATCTTCTCACAATTAATACGTTCACAAGAGCATTTTAAAACATCACATTTGGGATTCAGGATTATGTACTATTTTTTGTCTAGCCTGCATTTTCTGGCTTTATAGTTGGGGCTTTCTAGATTGTGGGCACCCAAGCCACTGAGTTTGTTCTTTCTCTTCCTTGAACCCCACTTCTTCACAGGACCTATCTACAATAAACTCACACTCCAGTCTCTCTAAATATATCTCCTGTGATTACTTCACTGACTCACTTCTACCAATACTTTCTAACAGATTCTCTGTCCCTTCTTGTGATATCCGTGGCACTTCCATATTTATCAGTATTTGTCCTATCACTGTCACGTTAAATTACATGGTAAGTTCCGTATTTACAGTTAAATGGGAAGCTTTCTGAAAATAGTGAACAATTGATTCATTATTCGTTCTTTACAGATGATAGACAATAAATTCACTAACACAAAATAGACATTCAAAATTGAATGTATCTTTCAAAACTATAAAGAGAACTATGAGTCCTTATTTTACTTGGAATGTGGTGTATTACTTAGGGGTAACTGGCAGATTTTGTGGATAGTTGTACCTTTGTAACGCTTTGAAAGTAGAAGACAGCTTCTATATATCTATCTCTATTTATCTCTCAGTTACAACTTTCTAAATCAAAACAGACTGTGATCTAAACACAGTAACATTGTCAGAATGGTGCTTCTTACAATAATTAAACTCCCACTTTTTCTGAAAGTGAGCATATGCTTGCAATACTTGCATAATTAATTAGTGGTCAAAAAAAACTATCTTGTTTTACCAACATAGTAGGGACATTTCTTTATTTAGTTGAATTAATTATTTAATTATTAATTACTTAAATGAGGTAATTATTTAAATAAAGTAATTTCAAAAATGTACAGGACTGTTTCAGAAGTAGATAGCAAAATATAATATTGTACGTTGTTAACCTATTTTTAGTTTCTGTCCAACCAGTGGCTTATATTTCAATTTCTCTTCTTCATTAGATAGACAACTATCATGCTGTGCACAAAATGATACTTAAAATAATAACAACCTGTTTCATGTAAATATGATCTTAAAATTTTATCTTAACTCACTAGAACAGGTAATATAATGATGAAATGATATACATTGTCATCCAAATGGGATTCTAGAAGTTGCCTTGTTGAGGCTTCCACAAAGAGCTCAAAAAGGAATTAGTTAGGATGTACAGGTAACTGATTTTACACTGATCAACTTCTTGTACACATTTTCTCCTTTGTTATTTCTTCATAATTAGCACAGTGATATGATATTTCATGTCTAGCTGGCTATTGAGTCATATGGAGTAATATGACTGATGAAGTCAGACAATCAATGCAAATTGAGCTCTTGATATATTTGGTTTTCAATAACAAAAAGTAATATACTTGGAAACTAAAGTGTTTTATAGGTAGAACCATAAATATTATATTTATAGATATTTTTACATAGCCACAATAATAAAAATAATATATGCCACTGAAAGTTAGGTCCTAATATATCATTAATTTTCTCTAGTTAATGAGGTACAAAATTTATATTTCTATTAATTGCCTTTCAGTTTCAACCCCTACCGATGAAAAGCAATCAGGAAAGCAAAGCAGATAGCACCTTCATTATATATGTTATTAGTCTTTTCTTGGCAAAGGCACTTCCCAAAACAGGAAATAATACTAGAACTACTTAGTTCAAGAACACAAGTTTTGTGTGTATGTTATATTTTATAAATATTTTATATTTTCTACAGTCTTTTTTGCTTGTTCTCTCTGTTCAGATAAAGCCACTTGAAATATCATTACTACTAATAGTATATTAACAATTGACACTCTTCAGACAAAATGGAAATATCATTTAATACTACCACATTAGTGTTCTTATCTTCAAGCAAAGCAATGTCTTTCATCTTGAAAACAGCTAAAATGTCATCCAATTTCTATAATATAAAAGTGTTACTCTATGTGTATATTGTACATAGTATAAGTATATATGTTAAATGATAGCATAGTGTATAGCTTACTCTAATCAGACATACAAAACTTGAAGACAGAAAATAATATTGCATCAAGGGAACTGTAAAGAATTTACTGAGGAAAATGATAATTAATGATGTTGAACTGAAGCCAATATCTTAAGTTATTCAGATGAAAAATGTTTTGAACTCTTCGAACATTCCATGGTTTTCCTGAATTTACCTCATTATGTACAACTGCTATGCATGGCCCAAGCCACCTTTTCCAGTGTTCCACCCAAATTACACATGTACACTTCTGATTTGGCCACTAACTTCTGATTTATGCAGAAACAACTTTGCAGCTATTTGTTACACAAGCCTCTCGAGAGTATCTGGGACTGTTGGCTTGTGTGAATGTTTGCTGAACAGCTGCTCTGGCTTTAAAATTTGGACTTTCCAAGAGCCATTTGAAACCCCAACAGAACATGTTGAAGGTATGGGAAAGAATGTTTATTTAAAGACCATCCTCACTAACTGGAAATTACTTTTTTAGTATAAATTAATAAAATGTACATGAGACTCAGAAAACAAAATATAGTGATACTTGTCCTCAGAACCTTTAAAACTACATGCAACACTTGCATTTGTATGTATGTTTATGAGTGTTTCTCTAAGTGTATCAGTAAAATTAAGACAACAGCGCAGGAGTGTAGCTCAGCAGTAGACAATAGTAATATGTATAAGCAATAGTATGAGGAACAGTAATAAGTATAAACAAATTATTGAGTTTATAAAATGTAGTAATAAAATAGCTATAGATAATAGAGATTTGTTGAAGTACAAGAGTATGAAAGTAATACCCTCACAAAAAGGTATTGTTGAAGATTTTTTGAATCAAGAGTTATACAACCTAA
This sequence comes from Dinomys branickii, assembly GCA_004027595.1. Taxonomy (NCBI): domain Eukaryota; kingdom Metazoa; phylum Chordata; class Mammalia; order Rodentia; family Dinomyidae; genus Dinomys; species Dinomys branickii. Next base: position 19,458 of record PVLD010022258.1, on the reverse strand, counting down.
AAGCCACTTATATTCTTTAAATAGGAACTGCGGAGGTGAATAAGCAACTCAGTATGGACAGGAGAAGCTGTGTCAAACTCCAGCAACAAATTATAAATCTCATTTTTTTAAAATAGTGTAATACAGTGTACATATCTGATTTGTTAAAATTATGCTCCCATTAAATGTAACCCCACACAACAATTAAAAGGAGCACTGCTCAGCCATTTTTATTGACAGGAACAATTCCTACATTGAATTGTTGAAAATAAAAAATACTATAGATAAAAATAGGAAAATTATCATTAAATGATAGCATTTACATAAAAATCATTTGTGGGGAAAATATAACATAAATTTGATATAACAAAATAGTCCTCAGTTGTCAGTGGCTGGTGACAGTTTTCTTTTCTTGTCTGAGCCTGTAGCAGCGCTTGCAGGGTGGCTGCTGTAACTATGATCACTTTTCTGTTGCTATGTAACAAGTGCCAGTGCTATGGTGTTTTCAGAACCTTCTTATTCACCACCTCATATTTCTGTCCGAAGTCCAATGGACTCAAATAGTTTTCTGTCTAGGACTTCACAAAACTCAAAAAAAAAGTTCTGGCCATTTTCAGTTTTTTCTGAAAGCTCAATAAAATAATCTTCCTTGCGCAAGCAGGTTTTTATTATTTGATACATAAATATGTAGGGTTGAAGCCCCTTTCCATTTGCCGGCTTGCTGACTATAAGTCACGGATTTCTCTCATCTCCTAGAGAGTAACCTGAGACTTTTCTGTGTGGCCTCCTACACTTTCAAAAAAGAGAAACTTCTTTCAGTTGAAATGCTCTCATTAGTTTTCTCAAACTAATTTAGGACTGAAACGATATTGATATTAGTTGAGGGGTAGAAACCCTCCCCTTTTAGATTATTCACATGATGATGTTAGTCTCATCTGTATAACCTCTCCAGGTGAAAGTCAATTGATTAGAAACTTTCATTATGTCTTCAAAATTTCTTCATAATCATGGAAATGAGTCCATAAGGTAAACATCAGGTCAGATCTCCATAGCACAGATTCTATTTCTTTCTTTCTTTCTTTTTTTTTTTTTGAATTCCAATACATGAGATACTCATTTCTAGTACAGTAGGCAAAAGATCAAGAAAGCAGGAAAAAAACACAGTTTTTACTAAAAAAGGTCACACCTCTGGGCAAAGACATCACAAGGGCAAAAGTAATGTTAATAAGACAAACATCTCCATTTTACCCAGGGGGAGATATAAGGCCATGGTAACTTGACTTAAATAGGAAGTATTAGCAAGAAACATGGGAAAATGTGTTCTGCAATGTTAACAGAGGTGCACGCATACCGATGATTACCTCTGAGTGGATGCTGTATCCCCTACCCTTTCAACTCTTAAATTTACACTGAGCCGCCCACCTGACACATTGGCAAGAAATTCAAATTAGCTTTAGTTTGAGGACACCTTCTTCCTTCCTTCTGTTTTTCTGAAGATCTCCATTTCTCATATAGTTGAAATATAAGGGCCGTTTCTGTGGTTTTAGACAGTCCACTAATTTTTCTTATCAAGCCTCCTCATACATGAGTCTCTGCCTTGTTCATGACGCTAAGGAGGATGACAATTAGGGTGACGAGTGATTTGGTTGCAGGGCACTGACAGAGTAAATTGAGCAGGTTGACAGAGAGGTGTGGTAGTCAGAAGCCCACATCCCATGAAAAGCTTCGGAAATGGCGCTGCTGAGCTCTTCAGTGGTGCCACAGCACCTGGGTCCTACAGGGCCCCTCTGGGGTTCAACCTCACCCTCACTTCTATACTCACTGCTGATTAGGAAGTAGCAAGATCTCGGTGAACGTTTCCTGTTCCCTGCAGGACTGGGCAGCATCTCAGCGCGAGGACATTTTCCTAGCATGGGTGAGGTCCTGTGTCTGATCTCTGCCCAAAAGGAAATAAAAGGACAATAAAATACCAGAGAAGTCAATGCTAGCATTTCGTTCTATGGTGAACAAGGTTGTTCCCCTGTGTTTATTCATGGTCTCAAGATTTATTCTACAGTTTTCCTGAATACACTGTGCAGTTTCCTTCAACTCTGAGAATACTTTGCCTCCCCTCATCCATCCTTAGAATCGATTCAGGTTGTGGACCCACATGTATTGGGATCCTACGCCGTTTCCTTTACTCGTTCATTTACTCCTCACGAGTGACTGGACTGCTAAAACGTCCATATTTTAAAATATATAAGTTTAATATTTGAAAATTTTGATATTTATCTTCACATCAGAACACAAAGAAGCAAACACAATATTTAAAATACACAGCAAAAATAACATCATTTTCACCTTTATATGTTTTTGTGTATTGGAGAGCAATTACTGTACGATGCAAAGCCGTGAGAGCATCTGGCTCCTTGGCAGGTCCCAGGCACAACTGCCAAGTCAAGGTCTTGCACGGCTGTCAGATGGTTCTGAGCTGCAGCAAGCTTTGTCTCTACGCACCCACAGTCTCTCTCCAACGTGCCTTACATTAGATACATTCAATGTTTTTGTGTCAAATGAATTCATCTCTTAAATATACACACACATATTTCTTATCTCTGTGTAATAATATAGTTGATATCTTTCACTTTTAAACTTATTTCTCTACTTTAAAATATTTGGGATGTAAAGGATCTTTCTGAGTGCTCAGATTTTATATACATATAAAGGTAATAAATCTAGTTAAGCTTTTATTCTTCACCGTGTTCTTCACTAGGATTAATATCTTATTTTTTATTTATTGTTTCGCTTTGGTTTGGTTTGCTTTGTTGTTTGCCCCAGAGTAAGTTTGACTATTTTGGTACAACATCTTCCAAATAATGCTATGCTCCATTTTCCTCTAAGGGTTATAGATTTTCCTTTTCTAATACATAATTTAGATTCCAAGTCCCTGGTCCAAGCTGATCTTGACCTTCCTGTGTGTACGCCATGTGGAAATCACCCTGGGAGCAGACTGCTGAACCAACGGCAAACAAACAGAGCTGGACTGGTGCCCCTCATAAATCCAAACTGGTGAGCAGCGGGCAGCTGCCAAGTCCTAGTGAGCTTTCTGACCACACGCCCAGAAGGCAGATGAGATAGGAAGAGGGTATATCCTAAATATTGCTTAAAGCTTTGATTCATTTTCCACCATATTACTCACATATAGTCTAATATAAAGCAACTTATATGGTAATTATAACCTTAATGCATCTTATTACAGTATTTTTAAAAAATTAAGTTTTCTACTTAGTCACAAAAATTAAAAAACTCACATTTATACTTTTTTATCTTAAATGTATTATGGTTTATATAATTACTTCTCAGATTATTTTAGCAATCATTTTTGTGATTTCTTCTGTTTTTACTTTGTACGAACTCCCTCATAAAATATAATTCACTGAGACTTCAAACTTTCTCACCTCAATTTTCATACAAAGTGTGGAGATTTACCCCTTAGAAATGGCTCTGACTATACTGAAGTCCTGGTATTATTGAACTTTAGTTTCAAAAACAAAAATTGAGTGAAGGATTCCAGTCTTACTATATATATAAATAAACTGAATTCCTGTGATAGTATGTATCTGAGACAATAAAAGTAGCATTTGTTAATATAGTCTAATATTCGAAGATTATTATACCAAGTTATCAATATAGACATTTGAATCTATTTTCCTAGATAGAGACATCAAAAATTGGGTAGTCATCAGATTAATTAGCTCAGTGATTTTAGTGGAATATTTATGCTTGATAATTGGCTTAAGTATGAAGCATCTCTTTCACTTATGCTGGTGCAATTTATGAGGTTGTATATTTGTTATTTTTTTATTTTTACTATTTTATTTTCATGCATACAAAAGCACCAGGCTCACAGATACTCAATAAGCAAAGTGCTCAAAATGGACGTTTATTTTACAGATGCTGGTTGATAATTTTTACACACATTTTAAATTTTTTAAGTTTATTGGTGTATTTTAGATAGACAGAATGATCAAACTCATCATAGGAAATTTGTACCTGTAGATGATATAATGTGATTCTTTCCCATTCCTTTAGCCTCCTCCCTTCAACCCCTCTTCCAGTCTGTAGTTACAAAAGCTTAACATATACATACATTTTGCAAAAATTGAAAAATTCATCGTGAGAAGCCACTGTCTGTCATCCTTGAAATGGTGAATTAGTATTGAAGTTATCCTGAGAGCCAAGTGTAAGCTTGGGTTTCAAAGTGGAAACAAAGGAAAGATGTTGGCTATACTATCTGCAGAACACTAGGAGGATTAAATTATTGCACTATTATCAATTTAGGGTTATCCTTTCTTTGCTATGAAATGACCTGATACTACAGTAAAGGAAGTTCTACTAGCCGTAGTGTCCCCATTATAATTCAATGATGGCCAAAGAAAGCTGTCACTTATTTGAAATGTGAGATCATATAATGCATGACACAGTGAGAGCAGATTCTGTGCCCTTTTACTTAACTTTGTTTTCTTTTTATACTATAAGGGAGAAGGACTCTTGTAGAAGTAAACAGATCTCAGTCTAAAAAGGCTCGGCAGGACTCTATGAACTCACGTTGACCTCCATTATATCATCTATGAACAGTTAGCTGTAAAGGCAATAGCCTTGTTTCTTCAACTCAAGAAGAGGCATGTTTTGAGGGTTATGCCAATCAGCATCTTTAAAAAATAGAAATTATGCTTGAAATTTAAACAGGGAATTTAATTTAGAGAACTGACCAAAGACAGACAAAGTGCATACAAAAGCAAATAGGAAAATATAGTACCTGTTACCTAACAATCCAAAGCCCCCCAAATAACCAAAGCAAGGGTATTGAAAGAAAGGAAAGGTTTGGGCCAAATAGAATTTTTAAAAACATGAAGAACTCATTGGATCTTATATCCAGGACTCTAGTCACATCTGGCAACTGGGGAACATAAAAGAGAATAATTCTGTGGTCTGGAGATGTTAGAGCTACACAGAGGAAATGTAACTGAGCTGCCTGGAGAGCCAATAAGAACTCATTATTTTGCCAGGCAGTCAGACCTGCTGCTGCACGTGATACCAACTGGAACCAAGGAAGCACCTAGAACGAAGTCTCTTCTTTCCGATGTTGACTGTGTAACAGTATCTACTGGCATAGTGAATAAGAAGCCATCTGTTTCAGTGAAAAGTAGATTGCAGAGTCACAGCGGTGTAGCACTTCAAGCAGTGTAGAATAAATGGGGATTTATGGGCTCTAGCTTGACCACTGCCTCAAGGTTAACATGTGGTCCTATTCATCTTGTGAATGACTCCAAAAAAATAAGGAAGATGTATAGCAAACGAAATCATTTGCAAAGAAATATCAAGTTATCAGATAAGGAAATAGGACGTTCCTCATAAGCACAGGTTTCAGTAGAAAAAGAGGAAGCTTCCTTAGATAAATCTGTCCAAGTAAAATTCACCAAGTTGAGGGACTCAAAACTCATGCTTAGACTATTGGTAAATTTCCTAGCACTGCAACAATACTGAAAGAATATATATGGAGGAGCTGAATGATGTAATCGCTCAGATCATGGACATGTTGATCAAAATATCCATCTATTTAAACTAGTGAAAAGGATAGGAAAAATGTACATCATCAGAAAGGCATTGTATCTATTGGACAGGAAAAACAAATGCTCAAAATAGCAACAGCATAAAACCTCATACTATAGTCAAGAGTAAATATGTGTCTTCATATAGACACAAAATAACAGATCTCTACAAAAATATTAACTTATTCAGAGAAATAATCATCAGCAACCAAGCAAAAAGGACTAACAAGACTTGGAGGAGTATAACTGGAAAAGAAATACGTGGAAAATTAATTTTCACAAGAAAAAAAGATTTCCATTAAACAAAAAATTATTGTCACATAAATTAGTAGAAAGTGAAATAAAATCATGAAGCAATATATTTTATGAAATGACCTAAAAAAATAGATATTTCTGTCACAAATATTTGAGTATATAGATGCACTTAACTTCATTAAATATTACACAGTATTTTTATGCATCAAATACTACATGGTGTCCTATGTTATATACAATTTCAATGGTACTATTTTTTCTTTTAATTTAAAGAGACAATAAAACAGAATATTTGAAAGATAATATTAGAAACACATAACTCAATAATTCAATCAGAATCAAATGGAAAATTAAAAAAATCCACCACTAACTGCAATAATATCAAATTAGTAGATTAACCAATGAAATAATTGGCCATCGTAGTGGCCATAAAACAGGAGGAAGTATTCTAGCTCAGTAATTATAAAGGAAACGTAATTTAATTTTATCATTTAGTAACATTTGACCTTTCCAGAATAAATATAACTAAAAAATTGACTGACAAATTGAGATGATTGCGAGATTTTAAAGTGATAACATTCTTCAGCGACTGGCTTTGAAAATGTGGAATGACACACCTACTTTGTAAATTTGTCTTGCTTTCTTATAATTGCATATTTAGTTCCTCACATAGTAAGTTGATTACTAAATATTTAGATTCAGAGAAATAAAAACATATATTTCCAAAAATCATATGAACAAGTTCATAGACTACTGAGTAATAATAGCCACTAACTGTGAATGTTCTAAATTTCCACTTATTAGGGAAGTGAATGAACAAACTGATGTATACACACGTAAATCTGCCCCTTGGCAATATACATCTGATGAACGTAGTAGAGTTGGATTGGAAAAAATATTGTATTGAACATGGAAGCTTGTTCTGAAAGGCTACAGACTATAAACTTCAATTTATACTAAGACCAATAAGCCACATAAATGTAAGGTGATAGAAATCTAAACAGAATTGGTTTCAAGGTGATTGAGGAAGTGTTAGAGATATTATGAAAAATGTCTCTAAGTGATAGGAATGATCCATGTCTTAACTAAGATATAAATTGGCTTGTTTTGATTAGAGCATATATTTTCCAACGCTCTTGACTCCTATAAGTAAGAACTATGCATCCACTGTACAGTGTTATCAGAATTTTGTCTTGTTGGAGATAATATTTTGAATTATACCCCATTACATCAAGGAGGTAGTCTTTCAAATCCACTCCATAACAGTGAGGATAAGATCAATAATTTAATAATAAACTTTACCTGTTCAAAACAAAAAGAAATTACTTTCATTAATGTCATATCTATAATGTTAAATCTTCTAGTTAGGTTTTCTGTTTTCTGACTTCCCTGGCAGTATATCATGCCTTCTACTAGGATTAAAAAGAAGAGAAAAACAAAAATTTGCAGTAACTCCGTTCTTTCTGACGTTTTTACCTGTGTCTTTGTTGATGTTCTTTCTTGAGCCTGGAATCCCTGCCTCATATTATTATTATTAATGATCACTTTTATTATTTTTTGTTGTTATTTACCATTATGTTTCCTGCTCTACTTCTGAGCTTTAGCTCAGAATTTAACCTTTTCAGAAATTTTTCTCTCCATCGCTGAATGAATTCCAGGATCAAGTCCATCCAGATAGAGCTGTCTGTATCATGACACAATGTAAATAATAGAGAGAAAGAAGAAACGTTATTTTTATTGACAGAACCCCCATCGTATACAGTCTTCTCTTATTATAAAGTATGGAGAAGCCCATTCTCTTTGTCTAGATTCTTCCCAGCGGATAGTGGCCAACAAGTTATCAAAGTGAACACCCCTTACATTACTCTTGTCATTCTCATTTATGTCATGCATTGTCAGGATTTTTCCTTAGATCCTTTATGTAATTCTTCATCTCACAAAAGAGGAAGGACAGAGGGAAAGGGATGAAGCCACAGGGAGAGGAAAAAAGAGTGAATCTATATAAGATATAATTATATAGATTCTAGAAAACAACTTTCAATGTTGAACTAATCATTCCTTAGGTATTTTTAGGTCAATGGAAAGAAAGTTTCAAGCTTCAAAATGAGAATCAAATAATTTATTGTGAAATCCCCTTTTTTTCTCAGTTTAAGCTACCATCTGCAGTAACAGAGAGTAAGGGTCCTACCTAACTGGTTCCTGTGCTCCCACACTCTTTTCTAACTTTCTGAAAAAACATACACATTCTGCTCTCCACAGAGTAGGTAAGTAACTATCATAGGTTTCCTGTCACTGGTCATAGTACCCAACACCCACAACTTAAAACAGAAGAGATTTACTTTGTTTCATGCTCTTCAGAGGATTCAGTGCATGGTTGTCTGGCTCCATGGAAGAAATTTCAAGGAAAAATGTCATGGCAGAAGAAAGTTGTTCAATCCATTATCTCTGAGAGCAAGAACAAAGAAAGAAGCTGAGACTTAGAATATAACCTTCCAAGTAGCCGCCCTAGAGGCATGCTCCTTCTGATCCTAACTCCACCTGTGAATGTGAGATTTTAGGGGAACATTTAGGTAAAGATTAGACATATAGATCTAAATTATAACAGTCCATCCCTGGGTCCCAAAATGCTCATGTCCATTTTATTATACAAAATGTATTCAATCCATTTCTAAGTGTCACCAAATTCTTAACAGTTCTAGCACTGTCCAAAAGTTCAAGTCCAAACTTTCCCTTGAAGCTCAAGGTAAATTCTACATTGTGAGCCCCTAAATAAAAAAGAATGTTAAATATTCCAATTGCAAAATGGAGGCGTAGAGGAATAGACAGAAATCAAGAGCAAACTCAGCAGAGCTCTCTCTGGGATCCTTCGCTTATTTCTTGTAGTTTTCCTCAGTCGATTGCCCATGTTCCTGACATCTCCACCGTCCTGGAGTCTCCATTGCTCCTGCAGCTTCATTTTCACAACTTTACCCGCTGTCTTCTCCCGGGCACCTAGCAGAGATTCTGGACCTGTCACGCTTTTTTGCCTTTTCGGCCATCTGAAATCTAGGTAGAAGCGTCTGTGGCACCATAACTCTTGTATTCTGTGTAATGCATCAACAAGCACCACATGGTCATCTGGACTAATGGACTGGCCTCTTCTACACATGGCTAGAGTGGCCTTAGAAATCTTGCAGGTCTAACCTCAGGATGTCACTTCCCCAGGCAAACCTGAATGAGACTCTCCTGAAATGAAAGAATTAAGATTTTGCACCTTTGACCCTGCAATGGGTAGAGTTCTGCTAATTTTAGCAGTGTTCTCAAGACAAATTTCTTCATGTCCCAGTACAAAGTAGTTGGCCACATTTTAATTGTAATCTTTTCAGTACACATGCCCTCCTTTTCCAAAACATGTAGTCACTTCCTTTCGTGGAAAACTGCAAAATTTTGCTGCTTATTCTTACTATATTCCTGGTAAAGAGTTTATATCAGTACCCATACCACAGCCTAAATTTCGGGCTCCTTTGACATTTCCAGCACCATATTAATTGGCTTACAACCCTTAGTCTCCTGTGAAATCTTATGATGTGGAAAAAATGTAGACAAATTCTCTGACAGAGCGTAACATACATTGCCTCTAGTCCAACTTCCAATGGAGTCTTGGGTCTCATGTGAAACATTCTGACCAAAGTGCTTACAGTCGTATTTCTCTCAGCCTTAGGGTCTTCTAAGCTCTGACCAGTATCATAGATCAAGCACTGCTCACAATGTTGTAGCCTTTAGTTGATATCATCAAACACTAATTATTTTGTATACTGCTTTGGGTAAATGTGAAATGTTTCTGTTTTCATGAATCAAAATCCAGATACATAGCCACCTATCTATATTCACTTTGAAAAGTTGAAAGATTTTTTTTTTTTTTTTTGGTGGTACAGGGGATCGAACTCAGGACCCTGCGCTTGCTAGGCAAGCGCTTATTCCACTGAGCTATAACCCCAGCCCTGAAAGATGTTAATGTAGACATTTATTCCTTTTGTTACCAGTCACTGTTTTTGAAGATGTGCAGGGTAAGGGAATGAAGAAGTTATACCCAAGAATTGGGTTAAAATAAATTTAATTTAGCCCTTTGTAAATAAATTATGTGCAACAGATAATATTTTTTCAATGAGTCAATGATTTGTGCTCACTTTGGCAGGACATATACTAAAAGTCAGTCTTTCATATTAGAGTAAAAACTATTGGAAGTAGATTATTAGCACATGATCTATCTAACAATCTTGGATCTTATAGTAAATCTTGAAAACTCTGTGCTATGATGAGATAGGATGAGTACTGAGCTGGAACGTCTTTGGCATTTTAAAATTATTCAAAAGACAAAACTCCAGCAGGTATGAATAAATAGCCTAAAAGGAGATCTTCCTCACTCACTATATGGTATATATGAAGACAGGCATTTATGTGTAAATAAACAGAATGAACACCAAGTTCTTATACTAGTACTACCCATATACATTTAATAAAAAAAAGCTATAGTGGATGAACCAGAAAATATTAATCCAGAGTCCAGGAAAGGATCATTTCTTATTAGTAGTCTTTATATTCTCACAGAGATCTTAAATATTTCTCTAAGTAAAATGCCATAAAGTTGTCTTGAGATTTTAGATACCAATAACGTAAAAGGTCAAACACAAAAAAACTCAAGCTTTCTTGATTTGATTATTGTATACTTTTAATCTATGCAACACATAACCTTTTGTAGAGAAAGAAAAAGTGCTTTAAGTGACCAACAGCGATTATGTGTATTTCATTTTTGTAGACCATTTTCTACCTAACACGGTTTTTTGAACACAGGCGGCCATAAATTTCATTTAATGAAAAAGGAATGCATCAAAAAATTCAGAAGGCTGTACAATTAAGGGCTTTTCCCTCTTACTTTAGATTCTTGGTAACATTTTTCTAAAAACACACTCTGAAAATAATTTCCTTGAAATATTCTTACAGAAATAGTAATTATAAGTAAAATTAATGTGCATTTATTTATATGCTTACACGTTTTAATTTCTATCATGAAAAGTAGTATGGAAACAAATGTGTTCTGTTGAAAAGTAGGTAGGATATCAGATGAGATCAGGCACATTCAGGGAAGTATGGCTGTAGATAGCAGGTAGGAATATCAAAGAAAATACTCAGACCCAATGAATTTGAAGAGTAATACAGATATTTTAATCAAGACAACTTCAACAGGGGAAAGAGATTTGAACTAAGCATAACTCCAAGCCAGTTGAAAGAAAGACTTTGAAGAGGTGTTTTGTGTTTTGGGGATTTTTTTGTTTTGTTTTTTGAGGGGGTACAGACACCGCTTATGTACGAACCTACTTGGAAAGAGGTTATAGTGTTGACAAGCTCTGAAAGTATTGCTACATTTTCCAAATGAAGTTTTAAGTATAAATATAATCAACCTTTATTGTGAACATTGAAACCGAAGCAAATCCTTATGCCGGAGGGAGAAATAGAAGATACGAGACAAGAAACAATTGAGGAAGTTTTTGGAAAAGTGAGGAATGACACAGAAGGAAATAATAGGATTGTACACTACATATACAAGTTCCTACACATATATCTTTATGACATTCCAAAATACCTAAAATTAACCAGTATCCCTAATCTTTCCTCTGTCATTCATCATCAATAAAACTGAATGCAGAATCACCAAAATGTGTTGAGCACTCGGCCTATGGTCTTAACTTGCAGAGTAACAAACAATGAACAAAGAAGTTTCTGTCATATGAAACTGTGTGAATCTACATTTTATCAGAAAATCATGTGAATAGAACAAGAGCATAATAAAATTATAAAATAATGACGATGTGGGCAAGAGTAATAGTGTGTACCTTATATGCTTAGAGTTCAGTGGCTCTATGGGGTTGTTGAGAATGTTATGTTCCTTTCACTTCAATGCTCCCTGTTTGTTTTCCTTGGGATAAATATACCTTAATTACTAAAAGAACTGTCCATTAAGAACACATTTAATTGATAAACACAGCTTTCTAATTTACATTAAAATATAAAAATATATACAAAAATCAACTGTTTGGAAGTGAAGACACTGGATGATGCTTAAAGGCAATAAAAAGTTATTTGAATGACATCTCAAACTACCTACATAAATTTTAAATTGAATAGAATTATCACACCAAAGAGTGCTCAAAATCCATTATGAAAAGAAGTACTCCTCTAAAATCTGAACGTAAGCATAGCAGATTTTCTATAAGAGAAAGATTGAGTGAGAAAGGTAAAATTCAAAGGAAAAAATCAAGCAGGTAAAATTTGCCTATTTCAGACATTTATTAGCTAAAGTAGTCGCAAGAAAAGTAATAATGATGAAGGAACTACTGCAGTCACAAAAACTAATGTAGTTAGGAAGCTAAAGATAGCATAGTTTAAAATTTTAAGCTTGACACTCTTTCAGTAGTAAATCTTAGCTGCAAGAATTACAGTTCTTGCTTTAAACAAGAAAATGTATTAAAAGTTTTCTGGGGTTAAGCAGAAATATTTCGTTATAGTGAAAAGATAGCTGAAGTAGAGGCCACGGGTTCAAGTATCACTAAGAAGCAAAGGAGGAATTAAATTCCAATGGAGAAATTAGGATTCCTAGAGAAATTAGAATTCCAAGATGAATGCAGAAAATTTAGCTAACATCCCAGATTTAGGTCCCTGACGTGGAACGTCTGGCTACTTCATCCAGCTTTCTAAATAACTATCAAATCCTTCATTTTCAATCTTTTTCCTGCCTCTAAATCTAACTAATCTTGCACATAATCTCACTGTTAATCAATTTAGGTCTTTTCACTCTATTAGTGCTTAAAAATCTATAATGGCTCTTAGCTGCCCTTCTATACACCTTGTGTGAAGTTATGATATTTTTTAATTAAAGCTTAATTATATATTATTTTTTTCAAATGTATACTGTTTGGTGAAAACAATCAGGAGCTGGATATGAGTAATAATATTGAGAATAGGGTAGTTTCAGTGTGTCTGTGTTTTAATGCTGTATTTTAATGAAAATACATTATTAAGTAAGGCTCATAAATTAGGCTAATTTAATGATATACATGAGATTACAAAATTTTAAAGCAGATTTTAAACTTTGCTATAGTTTCATCTTAGAATCCTCGTAGACACCATCTGAGACTGTTTTGTGTTATGCCTAGAAGACATATTCAGCATGAATTCTAAGAACTTCCTCTCTAACCAATCCACAGAAGCAACTTCTTACTTCAATTTCTACTGAGATGTATCATCAGCTAGAACATTGTATATATCCCTACGTTAAAAATTTCACCCACAAAAATTCATCTTTCTCACAGTAAAAATTACCTCTCTTTCTGCTTTCCCATGCATTCTCTCTTCTTTTCTTGCCCTAATGAAGAAGAAAGTCTGGGGCATGAGAGATTAGGGGTAAAAGGCAGAACATCCAAGAGAATGTTTTACTCAGCCTTCTATACTAATTCAACTGAGTTAGATATATTCCTATTTTTAACATTTATTTCATATTAACATATATATATTCATATATATGACAAACCTTTAATATTTATAATTTCATATGTACATATATGTGTTTTCTTAGGTGCCTTGTATAATTTCTCCCTTAATTGCTTTTAATATTCTTTCAATTATTTATTTAAAACAATTTGATTATAAGGCATCTATAGCTTTTTCTTTGAATTTAACCTGTTTGGATTCATTAATAGTATATTTCAGCTGGATGTCTTAGTTGCTGTCTTACTATTTTGTTTCTCTGATAATTCTCAATGTTCTCCTTCTGAGACCCCTTTTGCATCCTGTTTTGTATATTAATTAAGATTTATTTTCTTTGTTATGCTTCTGATTGTTGTTATTTCTGTGTTTTAGATTATATTTTGGTATGATACTGTGCTTCTGACCTCAACATATGCCCAAACCTATATTGACTCAGGAAGAACTCCATGAAATCTTCTTGACTCTTCCTACATAAAAATTTCATGGATATTCTCCATTTTTTCACATTACCTCATTTTTCTTTTTGCTTTTATAAAATACATGCATCATACATTTGTATCCTTCTCACCTAGCTACAATATGTCTATTATCTCTTGGTCCTATAAGACTACTGTATCTGTTTATCACTGACAAGTAGTTCCTGGTTATTCAATAATTTTATATTCTTTGTCACATATTAGAGCTGATACATTTTAGAGAAACTTGATTATCTTCATTCTACTTCTCTTAGGCCTACTTCTAAAACAGGAACTTTAATTCTAGGATCAGATTCCTTTATCTACAGTATGGAGTTTTTAGTTGCTCAGCCAGAAGCACTGGCTTTCATCAAGTAATGTGCTGTAATTGATCTTGAACTCTGTGCGTGCGTGCGTGCGTGTGTGTGCGCGTGTGCGTGTGCGCGTGCGCACGTGTGTGCGTGTGTACGTGCGTGCGTGCGTGCGTGCGCGTGCGTGCGCGCGTGTGCGCGCGCACGTGTGTGCGTGTGTGCGTGCGTGCGTGTATACACCCACAAGTTGCTCCTTATTCCTTTTAGCTTGTCTTTGCTAGGTATCCTGCAGCTCTGCTTACTGAACACTCACTGAGGTATTCAGTATTTTTCTTAGTCCCCTCTTCCTGATACCCAAATCATCATGGAGACAATAAACTGTAATTTCACTGTTTTTCACCCAGGGTTCCTGCCCCTCTTTGTTTAAGTTTCATTTACCTTCACTATGTTTTGGGAACTTTACTGTTTCTCACAGTAAAGCCAGGTGCAAGCCTGATGTTTCACTTTTTCTGCTTCCATTTGGGCAGGAACTCTCAGCCTGCATTATTAATTTTCCAGTGTCTCCCTGAGGTGCTTACACAGTTTGTCCTGTGACTTTTCAGTTACTACCTGACTGATATGCTGTGTAATGTGTCTTCTACTAGGGACAGAGCTGGGGCCTATTTGCTTTTTAATTCTTAAAGTACATAAGACAGAACCCTTCCTTGAAGATATTATCTAAATATAACACAGATCCATTTGTAGGTGGAGGGATGTGAAATTTAGCAACCTGAAAGGAGGAAAATTGTTGAGATATTTCTTGCTTATCAAGCACCATCATATTATTCAATCTCTTGCTCCGGGATTTGGACCAACTCTGCCAAAGGAATTTAACCATAAAGACATGAAGAAAGTCTCTGTAAAAATATCATAAATACCCTTTCTCTGCTTCAAAGATCCTGATCTAACAAAATGATTTTTGAGTCAGTAGTTAGAGGAAAGTAGCAAAACAGTCCAGCAGCATTAGACCCAATGTGAGTAAGAACCATAGCTGTATTTTATTGTGTTTTATCCGTGGGACTTCAGGATTTATTTTGTGAACACATCATACATGTAAAACTCTTCTGATTAACCAGAAACTATGTGAAATTTGTATATACATGTTACAATTGTTAGGTATATTCTCTTTCTAGATTCAGGAAGTTTGCCCAAAGGGAGAGTGAATATTTTTAAGAAAATAATGACCTCCCTACCATAAAAATCCTTTAAAGAATATGGTCACTTGTGAGACAGTCTTACTTTTAAATTTTCCCAAGTCTCCAAAGAAAACACATGTAGGAACTAATATATTAGGAAACAAATAAGTAAACAAATAAATAAAATAACATCTTCATAGTATTGTAAACAAAAGCGGGGAAAGAACTTCACTTACAAATTCCTCCGAGCTGTGCCAAACTGACAGAAATACCTGCGTATAAGATTAACTCTGTGAAAGCAGAAAAAGACAAAATAATTCCTGATACTGTGATGCTGATGAACCCAGAAATTGCTTAAAGCCGCTGACTCAGAAAGCAAGAGAAGATACACTGAGCTAGAAGTCAGGTGTAACAATCTGAGAAAATAGCTTAGGACAGCGGAGGAGGCTCTGCCGTCTCCATTTCATGGGTGAGCTCAAGAGGACCTCAGGAATGTGAGTACTGAGGTTGTCTGGGCATCAGAAGAGCATAAAGCACAGACTTAGAGAAAGTGTTGAGAATATAATTAAGCAGCACAAAATGAGAGGGGCAGAGAAAGATGGACAGAAAATACTGGTAACAGGAAAGAAGGGAAACAAATGAAATTCTTCAGTACTGTGTACGTGAACGTTTTGGTGCTTTAGTATAAACGTTTTAAAGGCACCAAGCTATAAAAGCTATGTTGGCACATACATCATAAGCAGAAAGACAATTATAAAGTATCAGAAAATCATCTCATACACATATTCATAATATAATAGGGTGTACCTGAATTCCACACAAAATTATCTTAGATGAAAAGAAAATCCTGAAGAGAATAATCAACTTTCACATAGCAAAAGCATATGAAAAGATCATAATCGCCCCACCAAAAATTCAAAACATTTACTGCTTATTGTGACTAAACAAACAAACAAAAAATTGAGATATGAGAAATGGCAAAAATAAGCTAGAAAATAATCTAAGAATTATTACAATAAAAGAATAAAAATAGACATTTCAGGGCTCAGAAGTGGTTTAGAAGTAAATTTCAAATAATTTTAGAAATTAAGAAAAATAAAAATAAACAGTATCATAAATTATACAATAGCATGAACAGACAATTAAAATAGGAACATTTAAATTAACTAAAAATACAGAAAGCCATAAATGTGACAGGAAATTATAGAAAAAAGAAGATAAGGTATTTCATATGAATGTATTGGAACACAAAATGCGGTGAATAAAGGACAAACAATACATTTTAAAAAGTGCAATTTAACAAAACTATCCTTACATAGAATTATATCTTATATAAAAACTCATTATTGTTCAGCAAATAGCAAAAGTCAAGATGTTACAGTAAAGTTATCTGACTTCAGCAACAAATGATTTCAAAAGTGAGTGATCCTAAAGGATTTTAAATTTCACTTTCATTTGATTTCAGTCATTTATGCTACTCAGGAAGGAACACGTTTAAAATTTTGTTGTGGAATTTAATCCGTTCACTGAAAAGGCTATTTGGCCCGAACAATCCATGCAAACTGAACTTTGTTATTAGCCAATAGACATATGATGAGTGAAATTCTCAGTAATAACAGAAAGATGAGCTGCACTCTTCATTACAGAATATTGCATAATTGAGTGGCTTCGCAAAAGAGAAAAGCTGAATATTCAGAAATAGTCTAAAAATGAAAAAGAAATGCAAAGTATCAGTTTGACAGTACAAAGGGAAGTATTAGAATGGTGCAAAGATCATCATGAGAATTGGGAATGTAGCTCAGCAGCACAAGCACGTGTCTGGCAAGCACAGAGTCCTGAGTTCGATTCCTGACACACACAAAAAGATCCTCATGGCTCTTGCCCAAAGATGACATGCAAATCTGTGAAGTATTTGATATTTTTGTATTTTAAACTAAAAAGTTTAAAATGCTAAATTTTATGTTATACACATTTTAACATAATTGAATGCATATAGAAATTAAGTGAATTAATACAAACAATTTAAAAAAAACAAAAATATCACAAATAGTCATACCTTCTACTAATGAGGAAAACAGCTCATGATGTTTTCTTAATATTTTATAGCAGGAACCTCACAGACCCAATGAAGTATCTTTACCAGCAAGTTGAAAATAAATTAGTTGGCTTTCTACATGTAACTACTTGTTCACAGAAATAAAAGGGTTTCCATACAATTTTGAGTGAGACAGAAAAAGAAATGAACAAAATTTTGAATATACAAAGGAAGTATGATCAGTTATCTGATATTGTTAAATGAAATGTAAAAGGAGAAAAGGTTGATAAACTTACAAATTAAAAGAAAAGAAACCTATACCAATAAAATGGGCTGTGCATACTTGGCTAGTACATACAAATTGACTGTAAGAAGGAAGTAATAAAAGTAAAAGTATATCTCATAATAGTAAAAATCATACCTAATTAAAGAGTAATAAAGGGCTGGGGATATAGCTCAGTGGAATAAGCGCCTGCCTCGCAAGCGCAGGGTCCTGAGTTTGATCCCCAGTACAGCCAAAGAGTAATAAAATATTCAAATTATGATTTTTGAAAAATATTTTACAAATACATACTGAGCTATTTATGGATATAATAATTTGATATCTAGAACTTGATTGAAACATTAGGGACAAGAGTAGAACAACATTGAAGGAAAAATATACTTTTCAAATTGGGGTTGTATACATTTGTTAATTATAGTGTTTTTTCTCTCACATACTGTGTTTTTACTTTTCCGTTATAGCTTTTCAAGTAGTATCAGCAATACTATCACATCAAATAGTGCTGTACAAGGGGAAATAACTGTAGCTAGTTATTTACAAATCTGGAGTTAAGAACGGACAATGAAAGAGAACATTAGCTTTATTCATTCTTCAGTTATTTTCTTTTAAAACTTTTTAACCTGATTAATTAAACCTATCACCAAACATGTTCACACTTTCTGATTTTAAATGCATATGACCGAACATCCAGAAATTCATGTGTGATGGAGCAGGCATTTCCCGACTTTAGTTCTTGCTTAATAAACTAGCTTTCAGAATTTAACATTAAATGTTAGGTACTCCTTTAAAGTGCATTTTCTGTTTACTCTCCCCCAGGTGAAAATGTGACCTCATTCCATGTTCTGAATAACACAAGGGTGCCCTAGTGATTCCTGCATCAGGTCCAGGGAGAGAAAGCACGTGGCTCTGTACTCTTAATAACTTTCTCAGCCTTAAACTACAGTTTCCAAGATATCTAAAGGCAGAGTTTGGGAGATGTTAATTGATTAATCACAGTGGGAGGTAAGTTTTAAAAAATTACACAAAACTCTACATTTATATTAATGATATCGAGGTAACAGATTCCTGGCAAATTTTAGTTTTAAGCTTCATTAAGGTATAGTAAACAGCACAAGTCTTAATTAATTTTAAATATCCAATCTCATGAACTGGAGGGAGCAGTCATTTGCCATCTCAGGCAGGGTTTAGAGTTCTCCTGTCACCACTGTGTGCCAATACCCTATTTACTGCTGGGAAACAAACAGTTTGCTGAAATCAAGGTAATGGTGGTTTTTGTCTTGTCTAGAATGTTATGTCAATTGTGAACAAAGTTCTGAGGTGTGTAGACTTTAGTGACTTCTTTCACATAACTCTCACAATAGAATATCGGGGAAACTTGTAGGATGGTTTTTCAATGACCTCATGCAATGGTGGAGCAAAAACATTGGAAAACAGAACAGGAAACCTTTCTTTTGTCTCTGCATGTCAATCTTTGTGAAGTAAGTTCAACTTCTCTGGTTTTTTGAGTGTAAGAAAAGAATGACACTAATATCCTGTCCTCAAGGCTACTGTGTGGCTTGAATTATAGGAGATGCATAAGATACTTATCAAGTCTGACATGTTACACACAGAAATACAAAAAAGGCTATCAGATATGAGGGAAATGTCAGTGTTTGGAAAATATTGCTACCATGAATGAATCAACACGTATTAAAACATAAAGCCTCAATGTCCTGATTATTTGCTATGTAGAAAAGAATAAAATGTTGCTGTGAATGGATTGTATGAAATTTTAAAATGATGAAAAGAGTGGACCTAAAACTATGAGAAGAAAAACATTACACATACCCACGTTAAGAAGTAAACTGCCGAAT
>PVLD010022257.1:0-29665 GCA_004027595.1 Dinomys branickii | reverse complement strand
GAAAGAAAGAAAGAAAGAAAGAAAGAAAGAAAGAAAGAAAGAAAGAAAGAAAGAAAGAAAGAAGAAAGAAAAGAACCAAATCTAGGCAATTAGAAATGAAAAGAGTGAAACTGGAAGAGATCCTGCAGAAATCCAGAAGATCATCAGTACCTACTTTAAGAACCTGTACTCTAGTAAGATGGAAAACTCAGGAGAAATGGACAGAGTCCTACACACACTTGAATCACCAAAGCTGAACTAAGAAAATATAAAATTCTAAATAATCCAATGTCAATGAAATTGAAGATGTAATTTAAGAAACTACCAACAAAGAAAAGCCTAGGCCCTGAGAGATTCACTGCTGAATTCTATAAGAAATTTAGAGATCTCATGCATTACTTTTAAAACTCTTTAATGAAATTGTAAGAGCAGTACTCCCAAATTCATTCCTGGAAACAAGCGTTACCCTGATACCAAAATCAGAGGAGCCAACGAAGAAAGAGAACTACAGGCCAATCTTTATAATGAACATAGATACAAAAGTCTTCAATAAGATGCTGGCAAACAGAATTCAGCAATTCATCAAGAAGATTATATACCATGGCCAAGCAGGATTCATCCCTGGGTGTAGGGATAGTTCAATATATGCAAATCAATGTATTAATAGAGCCAAGGACAAAAACCAAATGATTATCTCGATACATGTAGAAAAAGCATTTGATAAAGTCCAACACCCATTCATGATAAAAAAAAAAAAACACTACCGAAAATTGGAATAGATGGTCTTCATTTCAATCTGATAAAAGCCACCTATGACTAACCAATAGCCAACATCATACTAAATGATCAAAAACTGAAAGCATTCATTCTAAAATTAGGAACAAGACAAGGATACCTATTATCACCACTCCTGCTCAATATAGTTCTGGAAACACTAGCCAGAGAAATTAGACATAGAAAGAAATAAAAAGAATAAGGTTAGGAAAAGAAAAGGAAGAAGTTAATGTATGGATGGCTTGATATTCTACATAGAAGATGACACAAATTTCACCAAAAGAGTCCTAGAATTAATAACTAAATTCAGTAGCATAGTAGGATACAAAGTCAACACTCAAAAATCAGTAGCCTTCCTGTACACAGATAACAAATTCAATGAGAGAAAAATTAAGGAAACAATACCTTTCACAGTAACATCAACAAAAAGAAAGAAATATCAGAAAAACATCAGAAAATTATCATATCAGAAAAATATCACAAAAATATCAGAAATATCAGATACCTAGAAATCAGTCTAAGGGAGTAAAAGAATTTTACATTGAAAACTACAGTACTCTGACAAAGGATATTGAAGATTATATTCAAAATGGAAAAATATCCCTTGTTCTTGGATAGGCAGGACTAACAAAGTGAAAATGGCCATCCTTCCAACATTGTGATGTAATGCAGTCTCAGTCAAAACACCAATACCATACGGCACAGAACTAGAAAAAAAAATCCTAAAATTCATATGGAACCAGGAGGGATCTAGGATAGCAAAGGCAATTCTGGGTAGCAAAGGCAGGACGGGGGCATCGCAATGCCTGACTTGAGATTATACTTCATGCCACTGTGGTAACAACTGCATAGCACTGGCAAAAAGCAGGCCTGAGGATCAGTGGAGCAGATTAGAAGATGTGGAAACAAGCTTATGCACATTCAGCCACCTCATTTTTGAAAAAGGAGACAGGCACCTTCACTGGAGAAGGTAGCTTCTTTAATAAATGGCACTGAGAAAACTGGCTTTACATATGCCAAAGACTGAACCTAGACCCATATTTCTCACCATGTGTTAAGCTAAAATCAAAATGTATCAAAGATCTAAATATTAAAACAGAAACATTAAATCAGCTGGAAGATAGGATAGGTAAAACTCTTGAAGACATAAGTGTAGGCAAAAATTTTATGAACAAAACTCCTATTGCACGGGAGGTAATATAGAGTCAACAACTTGGATCTCATATTATTAAAAAGCTTTTACACAGTAAAAGGAACCACTAAAAGGATGAAGAAATAATCCACAGAATACGAAAAATAGTTTTACCAGCTGTACCTCAGACGAATGACTAATAATATCTAGAATATGTAAAGGACTCAAAACAATCATACCCCCCAAATTTAAAGAGTCAATCCGAAAATGGGCATCTGAAATGAATAGATACTTCTCAGATGAAGAAGTAGAAACAGCAAATCAGTATATGAAAAAATTGTTCAACATCACTGGTCATTCAAGAAACGCAAATTTAAAACAACCTTGAGATTCCATCTCCCTTCAGAAAGAAAAGCTGTCATAAACAAATTAACCAATAACAGATACTGGTGAGGCTGTGGGAAAAAAAGAACTCATCTCCATTGTTGATGAGGTATAAAATGATACAACCACTTAAGAAATCAGTATGGAGATTTCTCAAAAAAACTAAAACTAGTGGATCCATTTGATCTAGCTGTGCTTCTTCTAGGTATCCTCCAGAAAGACCAAAAAGCATCGCACTGCAGTGGTACATCCATGCCCATGTTTACAGCAGCACAATTTATAATAATAGCTAAATCTTGAAAACAGCCCATAGATGCACCTCAAGACCATAATGTTAAGTGAAATAAATCAGACACAGAAGTTTAAATCACTCTGTTCTTTTGTGTGAATAAATAAGGAGCAAACAGAGGATAGATACCAGGAAATAGGAAGAACACACTCAAATGAGAAGGGAAACAAGAAAGGAAGGGGGGGAAGGGAAAAGGGATTAAAAGAAGAAAGTGGATGGGAAAAGTGGAATACCACTTACTGCCATTTCTGTAATAATCTGATAAATGATTTCTGATTTGGCTTTTTCTAGAGTCTCTTTCATCTATTTGTCACTTCTACTGTTCTCACTACAGAGGGTCCAGGTGGGTGGCTTTCAAACTGGTCCCCGTCATTGCATCCTGGGTTTCACTTTGGTGAGCTAGAAGTTCAGGGTTACACCTTGTTTTGTCTTCTCATTTTCTATTTTTTTTAAGTTTAATTTCTGGATTGTTGCTTGTGAATTGCTTATGGCAGGTAGTTTTGTTGCTCATATTGAGACCTGTTAGGAAATGGCTACTTCTCAGGGGCGTCTTCCAGCTGTAGCCGGCTTTTGGGTTTTGGGTCTGTTTCAAGATCCAAACTCTTAAAAAAAAATCCTCCCTTTTCAATTTATGGAGGATGAGAAGTTGCTGTATGTTTGGCCCAGCCCCTGGTTCTTTGGTGCTGGCCTATAGTATTGTTTGTGACCCTTAAGAAATCCCAGTCTTGGCATAGCAAGGAGAACAACTGATTAGAACCATTTTGCCATCTTGGTTAAAGTAGTACCATCAGCAATAACAACAGCATCAAAAACAGTCTAGACAATGACAACTGATGGTAACTTAATTTGCCACCTTTAACCATATGAACTAGATTTTCAGTTATATAACAAAATCTGAAATGAGCCATGCCTACACTGCTTGATCCATTTTTCATGCCTTATATGTTGTAATGTGAGCAACTACTTTGAAGATAACAATAAGCAATGTGCTAACCATTGTTACTCTCCTACAATCTTGTTTTGAAATTTTATACCATTGTTTTTAGTGTTTATTTTTCTTTTCTTTAAAATAAAAATGAAATAAAATGAACAGAAAATTATATACAGTAAATATGCCCTCACTATGGTGATTTTACCCTCAGTGGAGAAACTTTTAAAAAGGTTGGGGGATAAATAGAGAAATAGAACAAGAAAAGGTAGAAGGAAGGATGGAGGACAAAGAAAGATTTTGAAGACTTGGGAAACTGATGAAGAAGACAGGAGGGGAAGAGAGAAAGAACAAATAAAAACAAGAACACAGCAACAAAATCTAGGAACAGTCCACAGTCATATAATAACAAGATCAAATAATCAAGAAATAAAGAAAAATAAAACAAGAAAAGGAAAAAAGAAGAAGAAAAACATATCCACTTCAGGGCAGGTGTCTGCTAGCACTGCTGGAGTAGACAGAGAGATACTAGATCTGCATTGATTAATCCCAGAAAGCCAGCTGTAGATTTATGATGGAGTAGTGGATAATCTCAGTAAGCCTGCACCTTTACTTCCACTGAAATTCAGGCTGGTTTCTGGCTGTGAGGCTGGAACCCAATTTTTTCAGCCGCAACATTCAATATCCCTCCTACTGGCTTGAACTCAGCTCCCTGCCAGTTTGAACTTGGCTCCTTGACCTCCAGCTGACCTGAACTCTGTTCCACCTCACCCTGACACTGGGAACCGCTAGATGGAGCCAGCCCACAGCTACTCTGAGTCTTGAGGGCAGCTGGCCTCTCCTGGGGGATGTCTGAACCCCAATAATTCACCAGCTACTGCAGTCTGCTGTGTCCACTGCTCTGTTCCCTGATGTTTCTCTGGGCAGGTCTCCATGGTCACCAATAATCACTGTGTGTCTGCAGATTTGAAAGACTCCTCCCACACGGTGGGGCGGGGCTCAGGGAGAAAGTGTCACTTCTGACCTCCTCCTTCTCCACTGAAGTCTCTCTCATCACTCTTCCCATGGGCTTCAATTCTCGCTTCAGATCCTTGCTGGGTCCTGGGGAATCTACTTCCCTCTTCTCTTCCTTATGTTAATATATTCCAGCTCAGAGAGGCTGTCTCTCTGCTGTTCACCATTCTGCCATCTTCCCAGAATTCTGGCAAATATATAGTAATATATATATATATATATATTAGTGAAAATTTTTAAAGGAGGTAGAGTCTGGTCAAAAGAGGTAGGTCGCTGGGGGTGTGGTCTGGGAAGATGTACCGTATTTTCCTCCCTGTGTCCTCACTTCTCTCTCTGCTGCTTGGCCATCATGATGTAAGCAGCTGTCCTCTGTAGCCGGCCCTTTCACCCTGCCATTTCTGCTTTTGAGCCTGCTATCCCAAGACTGAAACTTTTCAAACTGTGTGCCAAAATGAGCCTCTCATCCTTTAAATTGCTGATGTTGGGTCTAGTGTCTTAGGGACAGAAAAGTACAAAGACAGTAGGCACAGACCTTTCTGTTTCTCTGAAGTTCTCCATAACTAACTCCAGGACTTTGCCCATGTCACAGCCACCCTATATGCTTTCCCAGATTCACCTAAAGGAGCCCCCTAAGCTGATTAGCTCCTACTTAGGATTCAACTTTATTGTCATTTCCTCAGGGAAATTTTCTTGGATCCTAGTTTTTCCTATTATAAAGTCTCTCATTATACAGCATTGCCCTTTACTTAGCAGAGCTTACCACGAGTAAAACTGAACAATAATTTCTGTGATTATTGTTGTACTGTTTGTCTATGCTTTTATACTGAAAGCTCCATGGGAATAAAACAAAAAGTATGTCTTCTGGAGGACAGGCACTTAGTAGGCTCTGTATGTATGCATTTATTGAATAAATGTTGAATGAGCAAACTCTTAAGGACAACATCTATGATCTTGCCCTGCTTTCCACTCAGCTTGCATTTCACTGTGCCCTTCTCTGGAACCCAGAATTCAAGCCAGCTATCGCAAACTGTTCACAGTCGCGAGCTCACCAGTCTGTGTCCTTCCAACATGCTCTGGCCTGTGCTCATGCTGCTCTCAGGCTTGCACCTGGTATTTGCAACAAGTCCCAGCAAATATCCACTCCTCATTCCAAGCTCTGTGTAAGGATCATCTTCCCTGTCACCCTCTGTCACCCCATTCCATCCAGAGACCTGACCACCTTCTTCCTCCCTTGAGCCCCCACTGGAAATTTTTTATATTTTGGAAGAAATGAAGCTTCACGTGGCTTTACTGGGAACTACCACACTATTCTGTTGGTCGGCTTCCAACTGTTGGTTGCAATTCAGTCCCAGTGTGGAATTTATGAAGCTGAAATTCATCTCAGATCTGGCAGTTATTTCAGAGGGTGAAAAATTACTTTCTATTCCAGTGGTACAGAGAAAAAATATACACAGCTTTGTCACTTGGTTGCTTTTGTTCAAACTTCCAAAAGGTTTCTGGTAGCAGGACACAAGCATGACAAGCCTTGCAGCTAAGCAACTCTGTTTCTCAGCTGGCCCTTGTTTATCGTACAAACATATTTTAAAGCCACCCCTCAGTATGCCTGCTGCTGTTTGGCTGAAGTTGTTTGATAAAAGACTTGAGACCTGCTGCTCCCAGCTTCTCAAAATACCCCACCCCTAAGTATTGCCCTTAAGTTTCCTCAAACTTTAACCTACCTGAGTTCTATGCAGTCTCTTTTCCCATTTCTCTTCTGGTTTTGTTTCATTTATTTTGATTCTGTCTCTAACCATTGTATTACATAAATGACTTTTAAAACATTTCTTTTAAAAGTCACTTCAAACATCCATTTTGCATTTCTTTAGCTGAGCAACTCAAAAAAGTTTCCATCAGCCTAATAATTCCACATCAGCATATTTTTCTTTTAATCCCCCCAATCATGAGTATAATTCACCTTTATATGTTTGTAAAACTATCAGATAAGTCTTGGACAAAAGGCTGCAAACCCAAAATATGAAACATTAAGGTCTTATTCTCTTTGAAAAGCAGCAAGTAGCATAAACTAGTTGTCTTTTTTCTTTTTGCCTTTTTAATTTTTCATCCTAGAAGCTCTTCAAGTTCATTAAAGTCATTTTGGGATCAGACCGACTAAATTTCCGCCCTAATCCTCTAAAATGGTACTAGGTGTGGAGGCTGGGTCTCTATCACTCAGGAGGGCTTTGTCCCATTCTCTTCAAGGACCACAAGGGCAAAGGGGAAAACCAAGGGCAGGACTAAGAGTAACTAAGAATAACTGTTGGAATCACCAAATAGCAAATAAATGCAGATGTCCACATTTCCATCTTCTGAGAACACATAATCCACTCCTCTTCCAGAAGTGAGTTTCCTCTGAAGCACTTTCAGGCACAAGTAAGATGTCGGTGGAGGGCGTAGAAGGAGATTTTATATAACAAGTGACAAGTTTCGAAGAAAGTAGTGCTTTGTACTGGATGATGCCACTGTCACAGCAGGAGGTCTCACAAGCCTGTCCACTAACATGGAAGAGGAGAGAGTCCCATCTTTTTTTGACAGAAAATCTCACGTTCATGAGAACTTGAGGATGAGGCCTCTGACTGAGTCTAGTTCTACACAAACCTTATCTGGTTTGATTTTGCAAATTCCCACCTTGATATTTCACTCTACCTAAAAATTGTAGGTGATGCAAGCAATGAAAATGTTCTGAATTTTAAGATTTTGCAGACTACCTGAGTAATTTAGTTATGAATGTTCCCCAGTCACCATAATAAGCAAGTACATCCTAAACCTGGGTATGAAATTTTTTTAGTCTTTGACTCCCATGCATTTCATCTGAGACAGGCACGTATGTGTGTGTGTGTGTGTGTGTGTGTGTGTGTGTGTGTGTGTGTGAAATACTGAAGTAATTCATAGCATTAAATGTTCATAACAGCTTTGCTCATTTGAATAAATACAACCCACATATAATGCTTGTTTTTTTTTTTTCTTTTGGGCGGTACTGGGGATCGAACTCAGGACCCTGCGCTTGCTAGGCAGGCGCTTATTCCACTGAGCTATATCCCCAGCCCCACTTGTTATTTGAAAAGAAAATTCTCATTAGTTCTCTTTGGATATCATTACTGACTGGCTTTTTATGACTCAATATAATTTTAATTAACTATAATCTTTTGTTCTATTTTTGATTCTGAAATTATTAAAACTGGACCAATGGGAACTGGTTTCTAGGTTTTTCTGCAGAAGCTCTAAAGCATTATTGCTTTTTGGCAATGAAAGTTCCAAAACAGCCAAGAATATTATAGCAAGAATGGAAAACAGCTTTGTTCAAAGGAGCTGGATTTTTTTAAGTAAAGAATAAACAGTTCCAGTTTTTCTGCTGTAATGTGAAATTTGCATTATGGAAAACCCTCACAGTCTGTAAATCACACACTAAAAGTTAGGGGCTTATGAGATAAGTAAAGTTGAGGGAACCACGGAAGAAGTAGGCACCCTGGTAACCAAAGCACTAAGAAAAAGTCATAGATCTCCTGAGGTCACCTTGGGTAAGCCAGGCATGCAGCTAGGCATGGACGGAGGTTACAATAATAGAAGTTAAAAATTCACATAAGCCATTGAGTGGAAATGTTGGCCACCATGTAGTGAAAGTGGAGCTTTGTGGTTCTGGGAAAATACACACAAAAAAGAGTTCTTGACCAGAGGCTCCTTAGGCACAGGACACAGAAGTGGTACAGGTGAACATACCATGGACTCCCCCAGGGCCTCTATGCATGTCTCCATTTTTACTTCTCTTAAAATATAACTAACAGACTTCTGCTCCCAAAACAGCTGAGTTATGGACATTTTTATTTCCTGTTGAAGGTATAGTTCTGTTCCAAAGGAGCAATTTGATAGATTCCAACATGACTTCAAGGTTAGACTGATACCATTCTCTAATTGCATGAACTAATTAATATGACCTCAACCTGCCCTGGGAAACCACCAGTTTCCTCTCTATGCGTGCAGGGCACACTGAGAGGTGCGGGGCTGCTCTTCCGCTTGCCTCTCTCTGGTCTGAATATGCCTGCACTAACCAAGAGAGGACAGCAGAAGAGACACTGCAGGACTTCTGAGATTGTCATAAGAAGCTTCGCAGCCTCTGTTTGTCCTGGATTGCTCCCTATGACATGGCAGGTATTGTGTAAGAAGTTCAAGGAGGAAAACTAACAGAGTGGCGAGAGAACTCAAGGACTGGTAGAAAATATTTATAAACCATAACTTGATAAAGGGCTAATATAGAAAATATGTGAGGAATTAATAGCATGATAACAACCCAACTTCAATGTGGGCAGAGGATCTGAACAGATATTTCTCAAAATAAGAGACATGAATGTCCAACGAAGTAAAAATGTGCTGCACATTTCTAATCATCAGAGAAATGCCAATTAAAGCCATGATGAGATATCGTATTTGAAAACATCCAATTATTGGTTACTACTCCAAGTTCTTTGTTTAGATTTACTGGGATTGAAATATAAACCACACTTCCTGTTATGATTAGGTTTGGAGATTGTTAAAAGCCTTGTTATTTTTACCACATCCACAAATGTCAGAAATTGGAATATATTTTTTAAAGTATTGGTAGAAACGGAAACAGCCTCTGCTTTCTATTTGCATCGATTAATGAGCACCGTTTATCAGCTATTCCTATCTGTTACTCCAGTTGTGTTTGGCCACTTTTGAAACTTTTCTGAAAACTGCTTTATGATTAACGGTGCAAAAACAAAAGAAATTTACATTTCATACCAGTAAAAGGAAGCTCTTACCATAAAGCAGTTTATTAACAACAGAGTGCTGACAGCTGCACAGCACACGCAAAGAACTGTCATCGGAGACAGAGACTCCTGAGGCCTTGCATCAGTCCTCCCCTTCAACAGTCATGCACTTTGTGGCAGCATTTTTAAAAATTTTATTTTAAAGAAAAAGAAATTCCAAAACAGTATGATAGGAGGGTAACAATGGTTAATACTTTATGTATTGTTATCTTTAAATTAGTCACTCAGAAAAGAACATAAGTAAATAAGTTACTCAAGATACAAGATATCAGCATTTAATTGTCCAAACAATATTAACATAAACCTATCTTCTCAATGAACTAAGAGAAATTAATGCTATACCTATCTGAACTATCTTTTATACTTCTTTTTCCTTTTGGTTTTCTCTTTCTTCTTTACTCCAACCCCCCAACCTAGTTTCTCTTTCCTTTTGAAGTTTCTTCCCATTTTACAGTTATTTGTTGTACACATTTTTATCTTATTTACTTTCAGCTTCTCACACTAGAGAGACAATATGATGTTTACACATTTTCATTTGGTTTATTTCACTAATGAGTGCAGTCTTAAGTTGCATCCATTTACCTATAAAAGTCTCCAGGTTATCTTTTTTATGGCTGAGTAGTACTCCATTGTATAAAAATGCCACATCTTTTTTATCCATCCCTTGATTCATGGGCATTTGGGATGTTTCTACAATATAGCTATTACAAATTATGCTGCTGTAAACATAGGTGCACATATATCACTGTGGTGTGATGTTTTTAATTCTTCTGGGGAAATACCCAGATGGGGAATAGCTGGGTTGAATGATACATTTAATCCTATTTTTTTGAGGAATCACCACACTGAATTCCACAGTGGTTGCAGCACTCTGCACTCCCACCAGCAGTGGAGAAGGGTTCCTTTTTCCCCACAGCCCCTCGACCATCTATAATTGTTTGATTTCTTGATAATAGCCATTCTTTCTGGGGTCAGATGGAACCTGTGGCATTTTAATTTGCATCTTTCAAAGGTCCAGTAATATTGAACATTTTTTCATATATTTATTTGCCATTTGCATTTCTTCATCTGAGAAGTGTGTATTCATCCCAGATGCCCATTTTTGTATTAAGTATGTAACTTAGGGAGGTCTGATTATTTTAGTTCTTTATACATTCTTGATAGTAATCCTTTGCCTTAGGAACAGCTGACAAACATTTTTCCCACGTTGTGGATTGTGTCTTCACTCCATTGGTGGTTCTCCTTGCTGTGCAAAAGCTTTTTAATAAGATGAGATCCCAATTATTGATTCTTTGTGATAGTTCCTGTGTGATGGTTTACTCATAAAGTCTTTGTCTGCACCAATGTCTTCCAGAGTTTTATCTCTTCTGTCTTCCACTAGACTTAATGTTTCTGTCTTAGTGTTTAGATCTTTCATCCAATTTGAATTTAGTTTAGTGCATGCTGAAAGATTTGGGCCCAATTTTAATCCTTGGCATGTGCAGAGCAGTTTATCCAGCGCCGTTTATTAAAGAGACCGTCTTTCTTCCAGTGAGGCGTTTGGCCCCGTGTCAAAGGAAGGTGGCTGCAGCGTTTTTCTCCTTCCAGTGAAAATACATTATTTACCTACAGTGACCAGTTCAACAAAGGCACATTTAGGTGCAAGAGATTTTGCCTTACGTTTCGTTTTGATTGAAACATACCCCTTTCTCAACGACTTACCCTCTTCCTTCTTTCTTATATCTTCTTAAAAAGGGGTTTCTAATAGTTTTGGGTATAACTTCTTCGCTGCATGCCTTTGCCACATTTCCTGTCGTTCTGTCTGTGAGTCACCTCCCGTGGTAGCTCTCTGGCCTTCTGTGCATGCCCTTAACCGCACACATCTTGACGAGGTGAGCTGTTTCCAGGCTGCCTCTGCTCAGGTGCTGTGGGATTTGTCAATTCCAGACCAATTTTTATGATCCTTTTACAGATGGGAAAGAAGTACGATGTTGGAAGGAGTGAGTTGCTGAGACGGGCATTAATTAATGAAGGTGACACCAGGGCTGTGGCACAGGGAGGGGCATGAGACTAAAAAGACCTACTTGAGGTGCATGCGGGTAGAATCCTTCATGTTGACTGACTAACCCAGTGCCTACCAGTAACTACTGAATACACAGATGAAGGAATGACAAAAGGAGAGAGGCGGAAAGGGAAGAAATAGAACGCCCCGATACTGTGTGTTACAGTCCACAGTGAAGTCCCCCACCAGGACAGCTGCTCTTCATCCCAGACTGAGCCTCACTCCATAACCACCTTTTTTCCATGTTAATGACTGGCTAAGAAGCAGCAGAAGTTGTTCTGCAGGAGGACTTCACTCTAGATTTAACTGTTTCTTCCTAGTATTTGTTACATTGTTGTGTGGAACGCTGGCTGTTGTGTGTACAGAAGTCGTGTGTCTGTTCTTTTCCTGTGACTCAGAAGCTGCTCTCGACTGTGTGAAGCCTCTCTTGATTGTTCCAAAAACAACCTTTCTCAACCCTTTCTGGATTCCCCCACACAAATACCTGGCACTTCTTTTTCTTTTCTTTTCTTTTCTTTTCTTTTAAGAATAAAGGAAGAAAACATATTAACAAATAGACATCCATTTACAAAATAGCATAAGAACAATACAAACAATACAGAGTTTCAGACAAAGTGGTAGGAAATTATCAAAGGTTGTTGTATTACTATTGATGTCTTCAAAGTGGTTTCTCAGGAAAACAGAGACGTGCAATAATGATCAAACAAGTAATCATGAACTGTTCCTTTCAGTAAAGCAATAGAAGACAGTAGTACAACTGTTAGCTATCCTGTATATACATATATACATAAATTCCCCTTCTTTCTCTTCTCCTTTCCCAAATCCCAGTTGCCCCTTACTTTTGAGCATCCTTTGATTTCACAATGTCTATCATACCTCCTAGATTTTATTCACTCTTTCAGGTTCTTACACTAGTGAGACAATATGTTGCTTACCCATGGAGGTCTTGTTTATTTCACTTATGAGTATGGTCTCTAGTTGTGACTATCTACCTCTAAAAGACTCAAGTTTATCTTTCTTTATAGCTGAGTAATACTCCATTATATAAAAATATCACAGTTTTTTTATCCAGTCCTCTGTGGATGGACATTTGGGTAGCTTCCACAATTTAGCAATTAAAAATTGTGCTGCTATGAACATGGGTGCACATATATCACTGTGATACGATGTTTTCAGATATTCTGGGAAAATACCCAAAAGGGGAATAGCTGGGTTGAATGTGACCACTAGACCTAGTTTGTTGAGGAATCTCCAAACTGATTTCCACAGTGGTTTCACTAGTCTGCATTCCCACCAGCAGTGGAGAAGAGTTCCTATTTCTCCACAGCCTCGCCAGCATTTGTTATTGGTTGATATCTTAATGCTGGCCAATCTTACTGGGGTGAGGTGAAATCTCAATGTTGTTTTAATTTGCATTTCTCAAATGACTAATGATGTTGAACATTTTTTCATGTATTTATTTGCCATTTGTATTTCTATATCTGAGAAGTGTGTATTCATCCCAACTACCCATTTTTGGATTGGGTCTTTGAATTTGGAGGGGTTGATGTTTTTTAATTCCTTATATGTTTTAGATAGAAGACCTTTGTCCAAAGGATAGTCAGCTAAAATTTTTTCCCAATTTGTGGGTTTTCTTTTTACTCTGCTGCTGATTTCTTTAGATGTGCAGAAACTTTTCAGTAGGATGAGATCCCCCTATGTCTTCAAGGATTTACCTACTTTCTCTTCCAATCGATTTAGTGTTTCTGTTTTAATATTGAGATCTGTGATTCATTTTGACTTGAGTTTGGTTCATAGTAATAGATTCAGGTCTATTTTCAGACTTTGGCAGGTGGTAAACCAACTTCCCCAGCACCATTTATTAAAGAGGCTATCATTCTTCCAGTGAGTGTGTTTGGCCCCTATATCAAAGATTAGATGGCTGAGTGTGTTTGTGGTTGTGTCTGTATCTTCCAGTCTGTTCCATTGATCTTCTGGTCTGATTTTTAGCCAGTACCATGTTGATTTTATTACAGTAGGTTTGTAGTATAATTTCAGGTCAGGGATTGTAATTCTACCTGACTTGTCCTTGTTGCCCAGGATTGCTTTTGCTATTGTGGGTCTTTTCTGGTTCCAGATGAATTTAAGGAATGTTTCTTCTATATCTTCAAGGCATGCTAATCGTAGTTTAATGGGAATTGTATTGAGTCTGTACAACAATTTTGGTAGTAGGGCCATTTTCACAATGTTGGTTCTTCCTTTCCATGAGCAAAGAATGTTTTTCCATTTATTGAAATCCTCTTTGATCTCTTTTTTCAGAGTACTGTAATTTTCATTGAATAGATCTTTTACTTCTTTAGACTGATTCCTCAATATTTCAATTTCTTGGATTCTATTGTGAAAGGTGTAGTTTCCTTAATTTCTCTATCAGTCTGTTTGTTGTTTGTGTATAGGAATGCTATTGATTTTTGGGTGTTGACTTTGTATCCAGCTATGCTGCTGAATTTGTCAATTACTTAAAGAAGTCTTCTTGCGGAGTTTTTGGGGTCTTTATGTAAAGTATCATGTCATCTACAAATAGTGATAGTTTTACTTCTTCCTTTCCTATCCTTATTCCTTTTATTTCTCTCTCTTGTCAAATTGCTCTGGCTAATGCTTCCAGTACTAAGACACTGTGACCGGACATCCTTGTCTTGTTCCTAATTTTAAAGTAAAAGGTTTCAGTTTTTGTCC
Source organism: Dinomys branickii (assembly GCA_004027595.1). Taxonomy (NCBI): domain Eukaryota; kingdom Metazoa; phylum Chordata; class Mammalia; order Rodentia; family Dinomyidae; genus Dinomys; species Dinomys branickii. The sequence goes on along the minus strand of PVLD010022257.1, from coordinate 15,589 downwards.
ATTTAGTATGATGTTGGCTGTTGGTTTGTCATATATGGCTTTGATGAGGTTGAGGTGAAGACCATATATTCCTATTTTCTGTAGAGTTTTTAACATGAATGAATGTTGGACTTCATTGAAAGCTTCTTCTGCATCTATTGAGATAATCATGTGGTTTTTATCTTTGGTGCTATTGATATGGTGTATAACATTAATTGATTTGTGAATATTGAACCATCTGTGCATTCCTGGAATGAATCTGACTTGGTCATGGTGTATGATTTTCTTGATGATTTGCTGCACTCTATTTGCTAGTATTTTATTGAGTATTTTTTTAATGTGACCCATTGGTTGTTTAAGAGGTTATTGTTTAATTTCCAAGTGTTTATGGAGTTTTTGGAGTTCCTTTTGTCATTAATTTCCAATTTCATTGCACTGTGATCAGATAATATGCATGGTATAATTTCAATTCTTTTACACTTTACATCTATAGTCATTAGGGAGATTGGTCTGTAGTTCTCTTTCTTGGTTGGGTCTTTCTCAGGTTTTGGTATCAGTATAATACTTGCCTCCAAAAATGAGTTAGGGAAAATTGCTTCCTTCTCAATTTCATTGAAGAGTTTAAGGAGTGTTGGTATTAAATCTTCCCTGAATTTCTTGTAAAATTCTGTTGTGAATCCATCAGAGCCTGGGCATTTCTTTGTTGGTAAGTTTTTAATGGCATTTTCAATCTCATTGATTGGTATTGGGTTGTTCAGGATTTTTATTTATATCTTCTTGACTCAGCCTTGGTAATTCATACATATCTAGGAATCTGTCCATTTCTTCTGAGTTTTCTGTCCTATGGAAGTAAAGATTTTTGAAGTAGTCATTAATGATCTTCTGAATTTCTGTAGAATCTAATTTCATCCTTTTCATTCCTTATTGCATGAATCTGAGTTCTTTCCTTTATTTGATAAGGTTGGCTAAGGATTTATCAATTTTATTTATTCTTTCAAAGAACCAACTCTTTGATTCATTTATTTTCTGTGGTGTTTTCTTCATCTCAATTGCATTAATTTTTGCCCTGATCTTCATAATCTTCTCTCTTCTTTGGGATTTGGGCTTGACTTGTTCTTCTTTTTCTAAAAGTTTGAGGTGCACCATTAGGCTATTTATTTGTTCTCTTTCTGTTTTCCTTGCGTGTGAGTTCACCACTATAAATTTCCCTCTGAGGACTGCTTTCATTGCATCCCACAGATTCCAGTAAGTTGTATCTACATTTTCATTTGTTTGTAGGTATTTTTTAATGTGACCCATTGGTTGTTCAAGAGGTTGTTTAATGTCCAAGTTTTTATGGAGTTTTTGGAGTTCCTTTTGTCATTAATTTCCAATTTCATTGCACTGTGGTCAGATAATATGCATGGGATAATTTCAATTCTTTTACATTTAGGTAGGTATGCTCTGTGGGCTAGAATGTAGTCTATTTTAGAGAAAGTCCCATGTGCAGCTGAGAAAAATGTGTATCCTGATGTAGGGGGAACACTCCGTATACATCTACTAAGTCCATTTGTTTCAGATTTAGTTCAGATCTGTTATTTCCTTGCTGATTTTTTTATCCAGTTGACCTACCTCTTTGTGTCAAAGGGGTGTTGAGATCCCCTATTACAACAGTGTTGTTGATTATATGGGTTTTCATATCTGTTAAGATTTGTCTTATGTAGTTTGGTGCTCCAATATTTGGTGCATATATGTTTAGGATTGTTATCTCATGCTCTTGCAGTTTTCCCCTAACAAGTATGTAGTGACCTTCTTTATCTCTTTTGATTGTTCTCAATTTGAAGTTTACATTGTCTGCAAACATAATAGCTACTCCCGCTATTTTCTGGGTTCCTGTTGCATGGAGGATTGTTTTCCATCCTTTGACTTTCAGACTGTGGATTTCCTTTTGAGTAAAATGTGTTTCCTATATACAGCATATCATTGGATTTTGTTTCTTAATCCACTCTGCCAGTTTGTTTCTTTTGACTGGTGAATGGAGGCCATTTACATTTATGGTTATAACTGATATTTGCTGGCTTATCATTTTCTTGTTATGTAATTGTTGGTTTCTTACTTTTTCTACCTGTTTACTTGTTTGCTCTTCTTGAGGGTTCCTTTCTATTGTTGTTCTTGAAATTGTGGTCATTTTCTTCTCTGTCTAGAATGTCTTTTAGTACTTTTTGAAAGGATGGTTTGGCATTCATGAAGTTCTTCAGTTGCTTTTTGTGTGGAAATATTTTATTTCTCCATTAAACTTGAAGGATAGTTTGGCAAGATACATTGATCTTGGTAGGAAGCTGCTTTGTCTTAGGACCTGTAATATTTTGCTCCAAGCTCTTCTCAACTGGACGGTTTGTGTTGAGAAGTCTGCCGTGATTCTGATGGGCTTTCCTTTATAGGTGATCTGTTTCATTTCTCTAGCAGCTTTTAATATTCTGCTCTTTTGCTGGAGATCTAGGATCTTGATTATTATATGTCTGAGTGTAGTTTTATTATGGTTTTGACTAGTAGGAGTTCTATATGCCTCATTTACTGTATCTCAGGTTCTGTTTCCATGTTTGGGAAATTTTCTGCTATTATTTCTGTAAATATTCTTTTTATATCATTTGTGTTGCCCCCTGCTGTTTCATTGACTCCTATTACTTGGACATTATTTCTCTTTGCCTCTTCTTGCAGCTGTTGAATTGATTTTTCCTGGATCCTTATTGATTTTAAGAGATCCTTCCTTTCACAATCACTAGCTACCATGCTGTCTTCGAGATCTGAAATTCTGTCTTCAGCTTCATTCAAGCAGTTTTACAAGCTTTGAATGGAAGTTTTGATTTCCTGGAAATCTCTTTGAGTCTGTTCCATGTGTTCTAATTCATTCCTGTATTTCTCCTGCAGTGTTTTCATCTGTTGCCTATGTTCCTCTATTTTTTTATCTGTTTCTTCTCTAGATGTGCAGAGCATTTCTTTCATTATTGTCATTTCATTTTTTGCCTGAGAGATTATGTCTGATCTGATCTCTTCTATGGCTTGATGGAGTTGTGTCTTTACTTCCACTGCAATCATTTCAGCAATTTCAGGTGTGTGTTTACCAAGTTCTCCTATGTCAGTGTTTCCTGGACTTGTTCTGAGTGAGATGGAATTCTGAGATTGCATTTTAGTCCTTCGTCTTGTCATGTTTGATGCTGGAGGCAGAACACTCAGTGACCCTCTTCTCTGGCAGTTCAGCAAAGGTTGCTAGTGGCCCTAGGTTTCCTGATGGGTAGACCTGCCCTTCAGTGTCCACTGAGATGTGCTGCTTAGGCTGGAGTTTTTCAGTAGATAGTGAAGTGTACCTAATTCTTCCAGGTCTCAGACACGAATTGTGGTGGCAGATGGTCTGATATAGTGGCCCCTCACAGTTCAGGGCATGTGTATGATCCAGAATGGGGTTGCACTGGTGGCACAATCCCAGGCCAGTGATCCTTGACCCCAGGCAATTCAGGCAAAACCCAGACACGAATTGCAGGGTCAACAGTTTGTGGACCACCTGATTCTACGTTTCCAGTGAGTTCAGGACTTGTATATCCAGACATGGGCTCAACCAACAGTGATCCCAGACTGCCTGTGAGTGTGACCACCAGGAGGGCAGGGCACAAGTGATGCCCAGACCAGAACCATGGTCTCAGCAGCTCCTGGAATGCCCGCACCCAAACCTCACTCAACGCTGGGCACACGCAGGCAGGGCCCACATGCTAACCCAGGTGACAGCAGTTCACAGTTCTGAGTGAGGGTCTCCTCTCTGCACCAGGTGCATGCAGGGCAGAGACTCAGACTGTAATGGTGGCAGGGTCATGAGTCGCCCGCTCTGCCCCCAGGAAATAGATGGGAAATACCTGTTTCTCTCAGCAGCGTTCAGCTGGGAACCATGCCATCAGTGGGTCACAGCCTACCTGATTCTGCTTCTCCAGTCAGTTCAGTCCATGCTGAAAAGCCAGGGGTCACCTGGCACTTCTTTATAGCCCTTGTTTCTTCCTGTCTTTACTACAGCATTTTTCTGAAAGAGCTAGGTCTTGGATAATCTCTTCTAGGAGCCTGTCCTTCTTCTAAAAGCACCATGATGTAAAATTTTTTACTTTCTTTCTTTGGTCATCAGACTATTTCCCTACTTTAATAACACAGAAGTCTGGCTGGTGAAACTTTATTGCTAAGCAGCAGCTTAAATTTAAGCCCAAATATTATGTTTGAAACTTAAGAATGAAATTGGCTTTTGGCCCTATATTTTTATGGAACTGGCTATTGGGCCAAGGCAGCTCAGGGCCTGAAAGCTGGCCCAATGTAGATCAGGACTACATCACTGGCCCCATGAAGAAAGGTCCTTGTAACATTCTCTCTGGGTGGCCCAGTGACAGTGTGTGCACTGGGCCCTGCAGGAGACACCATCAGCATGACTCCTCCTCCTGCCTTTCTCGGGAATACTCTGCATTTCCAGAAGGCCTGGAAATGGCATCAAAGTTCACAGGTTTTACCCAGACCTCCAGTGGGGCTGCCCTGTGACCCACTCCTTTAAGACAGGAGTAGGAGGACCTGCTCCCAATTCCCTTTCAGACTAGACAGCTGTCCTTACACTGATACACACCGGATGCACAGTATTAACACCAGAAGCTGATTGAGAACCATGGTCAGGTCTCACATCCTCTCACACCCCCCACATTCCAGTGTCACAGGCTGAACAGAATCAAAGGAAAAGTCACATTTCAAATAACCCTGATTTGGTGAATTCTTCTGCCAAACTTAAGTAAACATAGGGGTCACATTTTGAGTTTTAATGAAAAGGAGTTACATGGTGGCAGATAAACAAGAAGACTCCCACAGGACCTCGGCCATTCTGGGTTGAACATCATAATCATTCAATGCAGACATAGCTGCAAGGAACAGAGCCACGAGTCCAGCAACTTTTGCCTAAACTGGTGTAGAGATTAAAAATACTTCTCAAACCGGGCATAGTGGCACACACCTGTAATCCCAGCATTTGGGAGGCTGAGGCAGGAGGATAGTTGCAAGTTTGAGACTAGCCTGAGCTACAAAATGAGTTCAAGCCCGGCCTGAACTGCAGAGTGAGACCCTGTCTCAAAAATAAAATAAAATAAAATTAATTAAGTAGTTAAATAAACAGAAATGTTTCTCAAATTTGATGTAAAGTTCCAAAATGAACACAAAAACGTAAAAAGCCCCTCGGTGTCTATTTTTGGGCCAGCATCCTAACGGCCCCTCTCCTTTCCGTGAAAGCAGGTGGTATCCCGCAGCTGGATCTAACCCTGTGCTTTCCTGGTTCTAGCCTGAGTCTTCATCTTGCTGTCATCTGAGCTGGCCCCGCAAGCTGCCCTGAGGTCACGGCTCCCATACTCACATCTGCCTCCCCCCACTGTCTGTGCCCTTGGGTTAGGGCAGCCGCCAGGCTCCTCGGGCCACTCTAGGTCCTTTGCTGGTGCTCTTTCCCTCGGGGTTCCCTGGGGACAGTGTGCTAGACAGCAAGGGGCCTCCATAGCCACAAGAGCAGTGAGAACGGAAACGGCCCTCAGTTGCCATTTTAAAACTTTTAGCAGCTGGAGTGTCCTGAAGGACCCCTCCGTTCAGCTAGCAGTGACCCCTTCCTCTTTAGGATCAGCCTCCCTGCCTCCGCAAGGGCCTCTTCCCCTCGCGAGGAAGGACTGCACTGAAGAACACAGGTATAGTCCATCAGAAGTTCTGTTTCCTCAGGGATTAGATTCACCTGCAGTGCTGGCTGCAGCTATGATTTTAATTAGGGCTTCCAGATTCGGCAAATAAAAACAGGGTGTCCAGTTAATCCTGCATTTCAGATAAACAGCAAATATTTTCTTAGTATTTAGGTATGTCTTGTGCAATATTTAGGACCTATTTATACTAAAGTATTATTTGTTGCTTATCTGAAATTCAGATTCAGTTGGATGACTCATATTTTATCTGTCAACCCTATTTCAATATTTAAGTGAAAAAAATCTTCCACATTGTACAGAAAAGTTGTGCAGTTCCAGCAAGGGTGGAGGAAAGTGAATAGCTGTCTGCTATGTTCTGCAATGAGCACCACCCACATACCACCAAGGCCTGCAAAAGTGCCTCTATCAAAGCCTAGGCAATGATTTACAAAATGGCAAAAATGGAAATCCGCTAGCACCCAGATCCAGGAGGAGAAATCTCAGAACATCAAGTTCTCCCTGCAGTTGCCAAGGGAAAGCAAAATAAAACATGACAAAACAAAACATTTGCAAGAATGTTTCCTTGCATGGAAGGTAGGGAGAGTGGGTGAGTTAAAAGCATGCACAGTTTCAAAAAGGAGAGCCCTCCTGTCAGCCTTCCACTCACTGCCATCCTCGCACTAGCAGCCAACACTCCCTCAAGCACCCTCCACTCCCCACTAACATCCTGGCTTCCCAAGGTCAGCAGACTGGCAGAAGTTACTTTCAGTTAACTCTATGGCACATTTTTAGGTTTTTTTCTTTGGTTCTTTGAGACAGGATCTCACTATGTAGTTCAGACTGGCCTCGAGCTCACTACATAGTTCACTACACTGGCTTCTAATTTGTGGCAGTTCTCTTGTCTCAGCCTCTCGAGTACTGGAATTGCAGGCATGTGCTGCAAGAACTTGCCCGCTTGGGTACATTGTTAAATACTATGAGCGCTGCTTTGGCTTGTTGAGTTGTACACACACGTACATGGAAATGCTGTCCTAATTTACTATTCAGTTCAACCAAACACCTCTGATATCAAGTGCAGTGCTGGTCTCAGGATGACTGCAGGGTGTGAGGAGGCTGGGTCTAGAGTCTGGACCAACACAGTTCTGCCTTTAGGGAGCCTAGAATCCAGCTGGAGAGAGCCACAAAGACAAACGTCCTCTACCAGAAGGACAAACAGTTCTTGTACGGGGTCAAGTCCATGTCTGAGAAGGGCGGAGTGGAGCAAAGGCGGCAGGAATGGGAGGTAAGAACCGTGGAAAGTGAGCATGGCAGACGTCTGCCCATATTGGAATGTAATTTATGGATTTATGCAGAAGGAACGTCAATATACTGTTTAGACTGATATCTAAATAATAGCTATTAAATTGCATTCATGATTTAATGGGCTTCAGCCCTGCCTGGGTCAGTAGAGGAAAACTCAATTTGTAAATTCATGAACAAAATTCTATTCACGTTTAGTTATGAAGACCCACCCACTTAGGACCATCTGACTGTACAGATGGCAGCCCACGGAATTCTTTTCTTGAGTGGGTAATGTTATGAACTACGCCATGTGAACAAAATACAACACAAAAGAGGAAATGCAAGTGTTCATTTAGTTGTATATGAATAAGAATACTTTTAGGCAAAACAAGAACTATTTCCTTTAAAAATATGTCCCAACTCAGAGGTGAGTACATGGATTATTTGTTGTTATTCTCGGCTGAGACAGAATTGGGACTAGAGTGCTTTTCATCAGGTAACCAGATCATGCTGCTCCCCTGCAGGAAACCTTCCAGCTTAGCTCCTTCCTCGGCCCCTGCAAGCCTGTGCCACCCACCCTGGCCACCTCTATGCTGACTTCATCACAGCTATTTGTCCTGGTGCCCCACTTCTGCCTCTGTCTGCTCAGCTCCTAGAAAACACCAGCCCTCGTGAGGGCCCCATACAGCCTCATGTTTGCTGTTTCCTCTGCATGGAATGTGCTGTCACCTACTACGATTTCTTATTGTAATAAAGATCACAACTAAGTTCTCACCTCAGCACACAGGCTGTTACAGTTTATACCTAGATGTTCCCCCAAAGCCTCATGTGCTTACAGCTGGGACTTTTGGGAGAGGGTGGGGTCCCAAGAGCATGACAGTCACCAGAGGACTGGTCCACTGGTGAGGACGGAGGGCAATGTGGTGTTGGCAGGTGAAGCCTCACTGGAAGTGGTGGTCCTGGGGTGTGGCCTGGCAGGGATTACCTCCCCTCCTGACTCCTCCCTCGATGCCGGTCTCCCCATGAGGAACTCTGTGAGATGCCCCTCTGCCATGCCACTCTGCCTTGGAGCCAGCTGGTATAGACTGAAACCTCGATGAGCTCTAAGCCAAAATAAGCCTTTCCTTTAACCCATGGATGTCAAATATCCTGCCCTGCAACAGAAGGTAAGTAAGATGTGCGCCTTCAGCTTACTGTCTGTAGCAGCACGCCCCACTGAAGGCACTCCGCAGCACTCTAGGCTTTCCCGTCTCTAGGCCTCCTAAATCATCTACCAAGGTGTTGCTTGCTGAAGCTTTCCTTGGGTGCTGTGTGCTCTTTGCCTTCCCAGTAAGGGGGAAATATTCTGTCTTGGTCACTACCACATTCTCCAATCTGAAGATAGTGGCTGGCACACAGTAGGTGCTCAGTAAACATGTATTAATTGAACAAGTAAATTTTGACTCCAGATAAATTTAATAGAAACAACACCTTTCAATTTAGAAGAGACATACCTACTCACAATGGAAACAAAGTCCCACACTGCTCAATTCAGAAGAACAATGCATTCAATCTCCTCTTGTACTAGTATTATGAGATTTCTTGGGAAGCACCCTCCTGTTCTAAAAAAACTGAAAAATTAGAAAACCGACTACTCTTTTCCTCAGTTTTTTTCTTCACGTGAAATGTTTTCATGAAATTTCAGGAGGGCTTCGCAGCATGGACTCTGCCAGATTGCATCACGGCTGGTGGCTCTACAGGCACACACTTCGGAGGAGCGAAAGACGAGCTGTGTTTCTGCCAAGTTGGGTGAGGACCCCTGGAATTTCCACATCCCGGGGGTACTGATGCTCGCCTTCACTTTGGCTTAGCCCTCGAGTCCGTACCTTCCGTGACCTTCCCCAGGGCTCCGCCCCAGACCCGGAAGCTCCCTCCGGTGGTTTTCATAAGTGCGCAGACTCTGCGCGGGGACTTCTGTGTGACACAAGGGCCTCAGGGCGCAGTCACACAGTGCGGGAGCTTTATTATAGCGCTCCACCATCCCTTACTGTGACCCTCTGGGGAGTCATCACTGAGCCTGTACGGAGTTCAGCACTTCTCAAGGCTGAGGAGCAGGTTTATACTATTTTTTTAATGTAAAAAAGGTCAAACAAAATTTCATAACAAAATAATAGGAGAATGACAACAGTTAATACATGACATGTTGTTATCTTTAAAGTAGTTGCACAGAGTAAAAGATACGGGCATAAAAATTTTCCAACGATATTACCACAGACCTTCCTTTTTAATGATCTAAGAGTCACTAATACTATAACTGACTTGTATTTTTTCCCTTTTCCCTGCTGTGCTTTCCCCTTTCACCCATCCTAATTCCTTTGGACAAATATCTTACAGTTTCACAATTCTATTGTACATTTTAGACCTTATTTAGTCTTTCAGTTTTTCACATGAGGGAGACAATATGTTTACACATGTGAATCTGATTTATTTCACTTAGGAGTGTGGTCTCCAGTTGCATTCATTTACCTATAAAATTTTCAAGTTTATCTTTCCTTATAGCTGAGTATTACTCTGTTATATAAAAATATCACATCTTTTTTATCCATTTTGGGGGCATTTGGGTTGTTTCCAAAATTTAGCCATTACAAATTGTGCTGCATAAACATGGGTATGCATATATTGTTGTGGTATGATGTTTTTAATTCTTCCCAGAAGATACCCAGGAGGCAAATAGCTGGGTTGAATGGGACTTCTAATCCTAGTTTTGTGAGGAATCTCCACACTGATTCTACACCAGTCTACACTCCCACCAGCAGTGGAGAAGGGTTCCTTTTTCCCCACAGCCCCTCCAGCATTTGTTATAGTTGATTTCTTGATGGCAGCCATTCTTTCTGGGGTGAGATGGAATCTCAGTGTTGTTTTAATTTGCATCTCATGAATCACCAGTAATGTCAAAGTTTTTTCATATGTTTATTTGCCCTTTGTATTTCTTCATCTGAGAAGAGTGTATTCATCTCAGATGCCCATTTCTGGTTGGGTCTTTGAATTTGGCATACCATTCTTTTGGTGTAATGCCTCAATGTACCAAACAGGAACTGTGAGAACAATCAACATGTAGACAGCCTCCTTGCCTCTTACACGTGACCATTTTGTCCAGATACATCAAAATCTTTTAGGGGGATGTACGTAACTCTGGCATGGATAAATAACCTTACAGACTTTAAAAGTGAGGACATTTTCCTCTGGCTGGAACTCATATCAAATCACAAATCAGATTATCCTGAGCCAGGAAGCGAATAAATCGCTGGTTGTTTCTAGCAGCCTTTGCCACCTGGTGTACCTCTGGCTCAGTCACAGCTGCAGTATCAGCTGCCTCCTGTGAGACAGCTCAGCCTCTGCACGAGGTTGTCACCAACCTCACAAGGCCTCTGGGGCAGGGTGAGGACGGTTCACCTCAGGCCCCAGGAGCCCTGAGCTGAGGGCTTCTACTTCTACTGCAAGCCAGGAAGATACCACCTTGCCAGCCCTCAGCTGCTTCCCCAGACACAGCCTTGCCTGGTGGCCTGGGACAGGAGCGGGATGTTTGAAGGACTTGGAGGACAGGCCTGGCCACAGTCTCTCCCAGGAGGCCCAGCACCAGTGTCTTCTGTTAAATGGAGAAGCTCCCTCCCTTGCCCAAGGTGCCTAGGCCCCAGGCTTGCTGCGGAGCAGCCCAGGCTGTGAGACAATGGGAGTGAAAGGCTGGGAAGCCCCCCCTGCAACCTTGAGGGCTCCTGGTGGGTGAAAAGGGAGGAAGCAGCATGAAAGATTGAGAGGAGGTTCCCTTAGCACGGAGGCGGGATTTGGCCGGAGGAGGGAGGGAAATGCTGGGCAGGTGAGGAGCCTGGGACTGTGGCTGGCTCAGGGGCTCCCTGCACCCAGCCTGGGCCCGGGTGCAGCACAGAACACTGGAGAAGGAGACTCAGCAACACTCCAGGAGGGCAGTGCGGCTGGAGGGCAGAGGGGCTGACAGCAGCTGTTTGCTCCATGGTGTGGTGCTGTGGTGGGGCCGGCCTGGGAAGGACTGCTCTAATTTATTTGCTTCCCCAGACTCCTTTGGTCATAGGCTTCTGTGACCCTTTTCATCTCTGCTGCAAATCCGCTGCACAAGACTGCATGCCTTTGTTTGATCCTCTGTGCAGCAGGGACAAGAACAGTTCCTACATCATCTTACAGTACTTCTGTCCCTCAGTCTCTCCATCTGTAAAATGGAGATCTCATCAACTTTAAATGATTGTTCTAAAGATTAAATTGAAAAAAAGATTAAATGGTTTAACTCAGCAACTTAGCATGATGCTGTTTCAAAATAAAATTAAAAAGAGAAAACTTAAGAAAGTGTTGATGATGTAGCTCAGTGGGAAGGCCCCGGTTTCAATCCCAGGGCAGAAAAAAAAAGATACCCATCTAAAGTATGTAAAACACTTTCAAGTTTCTGGCAGCAGTAAGCACCATGCAGATGCATCTTATCATTGTTCTATCTCCAAGTTCATTTTGCTTCTTTGTGGTTTCTGCCTGAGGCATACCACTTAGGAAATAAAAATATTTAATAGTTACAGAATCGCAGCTTTTCAAAGCTGGGAGTGTAAAACTGAATTTAGTCTGGGGAGACAGCTCAGTGCATAGCACGTGCCCGGCAAGCGCAGGGTCCTGAGTTTGATTCCTGATACCAAGAAAAATTAGTCTAACACTTGCACTACAAATGACAAGAACAAGCTCAGAGTAGTATATTCAGTCAGCCAGCCCAGTGTGCAGAGCTGGACTAGAATCCAGTACTCAGCTCTTTCCAGTGTGCCACACCACACTCTGCGCATCAAATCAAGCACCAAGGGGCACTGCCCCCAGGGTGTTCTCTACAAGGTTGGATAGGGAAGGCACACAAGGTGTACAGAAGGGTCTGAAACTTGGCCACCATCATCTCACAAGGCTTTGGGGTGCCTAGAGAAACTTCTAATCCCATAGCCTCAAGAGGTCTCACACAGTATATCCCCTGTGCGCTGCCCTACGCTGTTTTAGGTGGAATTCTATGCATGGCAGCACAGTCCGGGCGGCTCTCTTGCAGGGCTCTGTTAGACTCCCTGTGAGTCTCTGTTGATGCTTCCTGCCTCTGGCTTGGAAAGAGCCGTGGTCACTTTCAGTGGAGGTCAGAGGCTATTTTCTTTTGGCAGCTGGATATTAATTGGTCATTGGTCTTTGAACTCTTGTTTTTCAGACTGTTTGGCTGAGAAAAACAAAAAGCATTTACCTTTCAGAGTGTGTCCTGTGAGAGGGAAACCCTTCTTTTGTTGCTCCCTTCCCCTCCTTGGCCACAGCCGCCACTGCGAGGGACAACTTTTCCACCCTGGGTGCTCAACTGAATGGCACTGGAGGGCTATGGTTAAGAGCGTGGTTTGGGCATCAAGTCTAAGCCAGAGCCACGGTTCTGCTACTAATATACAAGGAAGCGCCTCTGGGAGCTTGCTCCCCTCATCTAGGCAGACAGGAACTGGGACTGGCTCTCACTGGTAACCAGGAGCAAATGGGGTGGGTCTCTTTCCAAGTCTGTGTTCATCAGCATTGTGTGGGAAGCGTGACGTGAACCATGGAGCTTGTCATAACACTCGTTCGTATGAATCTCCTCATCCTGCCCCTGGCTTTCACTCCTGACTGGCGTGGCTTGAGACAGCCTCCACCCAGTTCTCGCACTGTAGACACCTAGGGCGCTCCTCTGGTATGTTTGACCTCTTTACTTCAGCTATAGCGAAGGCAAGAAGGTAACTCCTGAGCTCTCAAGCTTAGCCGCCTTCCCTGAAGGATTAACCAGTCTCACCCTGCCCGTGGAACTCTCTTGGGCAATGCCCTGGACCACACCAGGGTCCGTGGGCCCCTGTCCCCTCCTTCTCTCTTGCTCCTACCTACCGTTGAAAGCACGTGTTCCAGACAGCCTGCTCTTTGCATCAGCCCTGAAGGGCGGGCTACCCTTCTCCCTCGAGGATGTGAGAGCAAGAAGCCTCTGCTTTTACCACTCTCGTGTACATACCCCTGTTGTGCATGCTTGACTGCGACTACCCTTATTTAAAGGAATCACATGTTCCACACCCTGGAACCTGACCCCCACCACAGATCAGCATCTCTCCTCCCTAAACTGGAAGAGACGGGGCGCCGCAGGAAGGTCCAGTCACTGGGGTGGTGAGCAGCTGCACACCGCTGCACTTACTCTGCGCTTCTCTTCCTCTCCTGCCTGCGCAGTCCCCTTCTTCCCCTGCCCTTGTTCACAGAATCTGTGACTCAGAAAAGGCCTGCCGTGGGGTGGGACATTTCCGGCACTCAGTGACCTCTCAGCCACAGGCGCTCACTCATAGAATTGAGATGCTAGGGTTCCATTAAAGAATGTCCCCACAGCCTCCTGTGTTTAGAAGGGGATTGCTCGTGGGGAGCTAAACTCACCCAGGGCCGAGCTCATAGCTGGATGAGGTGGGGTGCGTGGTTGGGAGTGGGTCACCAGAAGCGTGACCTGGAAAGGTGTGTTCGTGTCCTCAGCCCTTCCGTTCCTCTGCTTCCTGGTAACCATGGGACTATCAGGGGTCTTCCGCCCAGGTCCTTCCACACCGCTTCTGCCTAAGAATCACACTGAGAAACCGTGAGCCAAAAGAACCCTCTCCTTAAGTCCAGGTGCTGCCTCAGCAAGGCGAAGGGACTTGGCTGCAATGACACAGTGCGTGCCCAGAACGCCGTAAGAAGCGAACGAGGAGACACATGCAGGTGCCCAGGTGGCGGCGCCTGGGGTGCCCCGTACCCTTATTGCCCTTATCCATGTCTTAATGAGACCGGCATCTCTGCTGTAGTCTGAATGTTTGTGCCCCATGCGTAGGGGGAAACTTGATTCCCAACAGGGTGGTATTAGCAGTGGGGTGCTGGGAGGCAAATGGCCATGTGGGCTCCTTCCCATGAAAGGAGCCAGAGGGAGCCAGCTCGCTCTTCAGCCAGGCAAACACAGAGAAGCAGAAAGCACCCCTTAAAGACACAGGCTCTGCCGGAGCCCGGACCTGGAGTTTCCCAGACTAGAGCAGAGAGCAGCACATTTCGATTGTTGACAAATTACCCAGTCTTGAGTACTGCACTGTAGCAGCCCAAGCAGACAAAGACAACTCTAGCCCATCCACACTCTAACCCACCATTCATCCATTTAACAGGCACTTTATTTGACCCTGCCCTGCTCGAGGTAAATCTTACACCAACTTCCCCACATCTTCCTACCATGAGAGTCTTCTGCACACCCAACTGTGCTGCAGGCCTTTTCTGAGTCATGGATTCTGTGAACAAGGGCAGCGGAGGAAGGGACTGCGCAGGAGAGGGGGAAAGCCTGGAGTAAGTGCAGGGGTGCGGAGCTGCTCACCACCCCAGCGCCTGGATCTTACTGCCGGCTCCCCCACTAATTTTCTGTGTGCTGGGAATGTGACATTCTCCACGTGGCTGTTCACACCTGTGCGTCTGAGCACCGGTGCGCACCCCACCACCGCCCCACGGAGAGAGCACACTCAGGGCCAGGAGTGCCAGGCCCGACCCTGGTATCTGTGGCTGTTCTTCCTGTCTAGCTTCAGCCTTTGTCCGTCACTGTCATCACCTCTCAGTAAAAGAAGAGGGTGCTGGTCACAGTGCGGCTGTGGCTGTGAGATTCCTGGGTTCAGCTGAGACTCTGGTGTGTATAAACGCTGCTTTCCCCTTAACCAGCTGACTATTTATTGGCTTCCTGACCTCAGAAGATCTCCATTGTGATTTGGAACCAGCTGCTAGTCAGAGGTGGGAGAGAGGGGACACTAATAACTGTCTTTACGTTCACAGTTTCAAGGTTAATGGCGTATGGCGAGCATGTGAAGGTGCCCTTGAGGACAGGGAAGGGAGAGGTGGCTTTCCATGTGTTCTTTCCAGCTTCTCTGCCCACATCCTTGCTGTGCTCACCAGGTTCTCCAGCCGGGCCAGCCACCCCCCAACCCCACTTCCCTGCCCCCAGCCTGAGCTGGGCCACTCTGCTTCCTCGAGCTAACCTGCTCCAGTTACAGGCAAACCTCTTGTCCCTCCAATCCAGGGCAGCAGGGTTTGGAAATTTTCAGGAAGGCCTGGGTTAGGAGCTGACGAGGCAGCTGGGGTGAGCAGGTGTCCACCGGTGCGAACTTGGTGGCTAGGACATGCCCCGCCCTGCAGTGCCCCATCCAAGGCAGAGAAACCAGCGCGGAGGTGCAGCTCCAGATCCCTGCCCTTACGCTCAGCCAGAATCCATTCAAACAACCAGCACTTCGTTTTTTACAACAGATGAGGGGCATTTCATGCTAATAAATAAAATCTCATGTCATAAAATTGCAGGTTCCAGACTTCAAGCTCCTCCCCGGAAGCTGAGGATGGCGACTCGCGTGCTTCCACTGCTCGCGGGACTCACTGGCTCCTCCCACAGTCGAGACCGAGGATGCATCTCTCTGATTCTCAGTGGTCCCCAAACAGTTGTAGAAGGTGATGATCCTCTGTGCTGAAGGTTTTAGTGGATGTTTGAAGACCCTCCACACTGTTTTCCGTCACGGGGGCACCATTTTACATGCCCAGTAACTGTGTATAGGACCCAACACCACCCCGCCCTC
>PVLD010022256.1:0-19979 GCA_004027595.1 Dinomys branickii | reverse complement strand
ATATTTACTATTCAAATAGTTTTATCCTAACTTGTGGCGCTCAGAAAAACCAAAACCATATGGGAGGATAGACTAGCTGTCCTGGATTACTGAAGTACTAAAAGTCAGAAACAAATCTTATAATTTATTTTTAAGTAATTTACAATAAAGTTCATTCTACTTTTTGACTCGATAAAAAGATAAAATTCAATGTTATAGTTTTTAAAAACCCAAATTTTCTAGAGTACAGGAAAATTTTAGATGAATCCTTAGAATAGAAAAACTGGCTCCCTGCCTTATTTCATTACACAGTATTGAGACTACATGGTGATCTCAATCTACAACAAATTAACTGCTGATCTCAGAAGTATGAGCACTCAGTATGCTTCTACATGATCAGTGTGTCTTTCTTTGAGTGTAAGAACTTTATAGTTTTTTTAAAAGGCATTTTCAAGAAAGTGAAATGTAAAATACTACCTGAGTAAAACAGGTTCTAATATTTAAGCGTATAAAAACAATGGTTCAAGATACAATGATAGAAGTGTTTACTAGTATATTTATCCACCTAGGAAACATAAATTGAATACTTACTATGTAAAGATATCTTTTCAGCTTGGAATCATCATGATAACAAGGCTAGGGTTAGGTACTAGTTACTGTAATTATTTAGAGAAAAGACTAGAGAAACAATGGTGAGAACATTTAATGAATAACCTGATATTGAAAAGCCACTTGCTATGGAAACAAACAGCAGGCTCGCCTCAACATGTAACCTAATTACAACATCTGTTTGGCTCAAAGAGCTGGATCAGGTATCACAGAGAATGATGGAGGGTATTAATGGAATTGACTTAGTCCAAACCAGCAGGGCTTTTGTCCTACAGTTAGTCTTAATTACTATTTCATGTAAAAATGAAATATTGACCTTTCATTGATCACAAATGTATTTTCTTGGACTCCAGTGACTTCCAGTCCTCATTCACTTATTTGGAAATAAGAAGGAATAAATGAAGAGTATCTGCTTTGTTTTTAAAGACACTCTGTCAAATGTTAGGCTTGCATCCAAACTTCCGACTTAACTAACATTCTGATTCCAAGTATCTTAGAATTTATGAGTTTCCCATACTAAATGAATTTTATTTTTTTGAACTTCAATCTTTTCAATGATCATTTGTCTTTTCACAAAAATATGCAGAGATATATAATTAGCTGTTGGCAATTGACCTGTGCTGTTCCCAATGAAAGCATGGGTCACTAATTCATTTCCCGAGAAGCGCAACATTTAAAGCACTAGTCTATAACTGATTCTGCTATTTCTTTAACATCAGCATATGGTTTAACCTTGAGGTTAGCTGCTATGAGTAGGCATCAGTGTGTAACTATTCTATTTGGTGATGCAGAGTTGATAAAAAAAGTAACTTGCTCTAAGATTACATTGTTTCAGTGACAATGATAATATTGTTTTATATCTATCTCTTGAGGTCTATGAAAGATTCCATTGGATGCTGTAATTTCTTGATAAAATCAGACAATTGAAAAGTACATTTTGTGGTTTTTAACCAAGGAATCATAATATGAAGAAAGAAAGAAAGAAAGAAAGAAAGAAAGAAAGAAAGAAAGAAAGAAAGAGAGAGAGAAGAACCTAATCAACCATATGCTTTTAAATCAAGCAAACGTTGGGAGAAGCCATAACTCTGAAGTGTCTAGCACTAAGCAAAAACCAATAAATATTGAAAATATGTTTTGGTTAGGGAGATAGTTTAAGTAACTAATATCACAGGCAGTACTCTTTGGAAAACAAGGGTGCACGTAATTCACTGGTGGTGAAACATCATTATTACTCTACAGAAGATTAAGGAAAATGTAATCTGAAAATGCAATTTGTCTCAAGGGAAGTTTTCTAAATACTTCACTTGAAAGTTTTACTCCTTTTGCTAAGAAACAACAGAGACAATTGCAAACATAGCAGAAGAAATTCTAGCTGTAGAGAAGCAGCTTCTGATAAATGACCCGAAGATCTTCTGGATGCAATAAAGAAAGTCTGAAATCAATACAAGTTACAGTGCAACAAGAGCCCTTGCTAAAATTTGGAAGAAGCATTTTTCAGAGACGTTGCTACTTGCTTTGATATCAGCATCTCTGCAATTCAGGGCACGGAGAGATGTGGGAGAAAGTGGAGCTACAAGGTCAGGATTTTATGGAGTGAAAAAATCGAGGTGTCTCAGAAGAAAACACCCTCCACTTAAGACCTCTGCATGTTCGCATCTGAGACAGATTTGGCTCTCCTTAGCTGTCTCTCTAATATTTTATATAAACTTTCTTCCTATTTCACTTCTCACTTCTCTTTCTATTTTCTCTTAATTTCTTTCTCATTTTTTATACCTTCTTCCAATAAATGTGGGCTTAAATAAACATTTTCTTCAGCATTTATTGAATGGAACCTTTAATTACCAGTTATTCTAGGACCAAATATTTGTATTTTTCTCACTCAACAACCTCCTTCATATACTTAATTATATTGTGTTTGAAGTTTTCCAATGAGGTTCATCTGAGGGTCTGCAGCCCTGGATGAACACAGTAGAGTCTTTTCCCTCAGGAGTTTCAAGCTAGGCATAAAATGAAGCATTTTAGATAATCCTTCTTCTTGACTTCAGAAGACAGCTAATAGTCCATGCCACTTAACCTCCTTTTTTCATTAGGAAAAAGTAAATATGAAATTTAAGGAAAAGAAAATAAATATAAAAGTTCTTAGTATACATCCTAGCTGATCCATTAAATCAGAGCAGTCTTTTCTACCCACTTGTGCTTTCCACGTTTGCAATATATAATAGTTTATTTGGAAAGATAATGCTTAGATGCACAGACAGATGGGCTAAAATGTTAGTAGTGGTTTGATCAGTGTCTCCACAAAATTTTTATCTACCCCAAACCTCAAAATATGATCTTAAATAGAAATAGGGTGTTTATCCATATTAGTAAGTTCAGATGAAGCCATTATGTATTAGGAAGATACAAAATCCAATTATTGACCTTTGTATAGAAAGAGGAAGGAACATAGAAAAAGGGGGGCAGAGTGTGGGGTGATACAACCCCCAAGATAAGACATGGCATGGTTTTTCAGGAGCAACTGAGTCTAGGAGAAGCCAGGGAGTGTTTTTCTCTGGAGTTCTCCCCGAGGGACTAGATCTGCTGACACCTTGGCATCAGATTTGTAACATCCACAAGTGTGAGAGAATAAATCTCTTTTGTTTAAAGCCACCAACTTTGGAATAATTTGTTGTGATAGAAACAAAACAACAGGACACAATACAGCGAGTTTTGCAAACTGTCCTTTTATTCTTTGAAACCTACAGCAATTGCTCATTGTAACCCTTCTTTCTAGACAAGATTATTTGTGGAGTCTTTCAGACCTTTCTATTTCATTCAGTTGAGTAAACTGAAATTTATCTAGACAATAATGTTTGCAACTTATTCCAATGAATTATAAGTCTCTCTATCTTTTTTTTTTTTTTTTTTTGGCAGTACTGGGGATTGAACTCAGGACCCTGTGCTTGCTAGGCAGGCGCTTATTCCACTGAGCTATATCCCCAGGCCTAGTCTCTCTATCTTTTGCAGTTTTCTTTCTTTTTGTAACAGTATTGGGATTGAACCTAGGATCTTGTGCTCTGCTACAATCCAAATCCTTCTTTTAAAAGAATTTATTTTGAGACAGAGCCATGATAAGTTGCTTCAGGATGGCCTCAAACTTGTCATTCTCCTGCTTCAGCCTACCGAGTAGCTGGGACTACAAACATGCCGCAGATACCCTTACACATTAGTTTCACCAACAAAACTATGACTTCTATATGATGTGAATCATAATATTCTGCATGTACCAAAAGCCAATCAGTAACTGTTTAGGGAGCACTAAGAGTGTATATAAGAAGCAATAGGGAAGATCAAACCGGCAGGAGAGGGGTAAGACCACAGGGAGGGAAGGACGGAACAATGTATAAGGAGAACTTTATGAGAATGTTAACTCTCCTACCATTTAACTTAAGGATTGTCAGAACCTAGAAATTTATGTGGTATACAGGAGTTTTCTCCCTAGAGATAGGTGAGAATAAAAACCAGGCATGAGGAGAGAAATTGAAACATACTAACAAGAGTAAATATTATCGACTACTTGTCATGTGCTAGGAAATATGTGAAGAATTGGCTATACACTAGCGCATTTATTCCTCCCAACAAACTTCCACAGCACTATTAAATATTACTCCTATATTCACAAGGTCAAACCTTATTCAAATCCCAAGTGTAGAAAAAGGCAAAGTAGTTATTCACAGCCACTGTTCTTCATCTTCTTGTTCCATCTCTGCATTAGTCAGCATCCCTCTTGCTGAGATGCAGTACGCAGCACCCACAGCTTCAGAGAAGTGACTTCTGCCTCAGTGTCAGGAAACCCATGTGTAACTAACTCCAAGGCAGGACCTCCATGGTGGAAGGGTACAGCGGAGCAAGGATGTCTAGTTCACTGCAGCCAGGAAGTACAGCAGGGGAGCAGCACCAGAGAAGAGTGGCAGGGTGCCAGATATAGGTCTCAAGGTCATCCTCTATGACCCAGCCTGACACACTCAGAAATATGATCCACCAAACCTCCGGGCAGACTCCAAAGGCAATCCAGTTGGGGTATCAGGATTAACAGTCACATCTTTAAAGTGGCCCTAAGAAAAACACCATACTTCTTTCTACTATCTCAGTACTGGCCTGTGACCTCCACTGAGCCTCTCATGCCAGCTTCTGGGTAATAGTTTTCATTGCAGAACTTTCCTACCAACCTCGCAATTAATTTCTCTCTAACTCTTGCTGCTAAGAGGATACTACTCATTTCATTCCCATCAAATGTGAACAGAGATTTAATGGTTTCCCAGGCAAATCATACTTGTATGATTTAAAATCATCTGTCTTCCTAAGCAAGATGCTTGTAACTGACAGTGCTCCAATATTAGCACACTAGTGGGAGTATCACCTACACATTGGTATCAAACAAATTATCACCAAAAACAGCACATGAATTTTTACTGTCCTGAATCTCCTATAAGAAAATCTTTTAACAAATGTAAACTTTTAAGTTTATTTCTTTCATGTTTGCTCTACAGAATGCTACAGAGAACTCATAATACCTCAAAAAGTGCTAAAAGATGGGTCAGCACTACAGCTCATTGGCACAGCACCTGCCTGGCAAACACAAGCTCCTGAGTTCAGATTCCTGGTACCAAAAAAAAAAAAAAAAAAAAAACCAGAAAACTTATAACACAAGACTTTAATTTGGGCTGGGGATATCACTCAGCAGCACAAGCACAAGGCCCTAAGTTCGATTCCCAGTACCATCAAAAGTGCTAAAGGATAAACTTGAAAATACAGGTACGTTAACAAAGCTCTATGCTATTTTTATGATACTTAAATTGTATATCACATCACCTTGGGTAAAAATGATGTGATAAGTACATCCAAACAGAAATAATATTAGAATGACACAGGTGTTTTGAAAATAAAACACCACAGTCTATGAGCCAAAAAGATTATAAAAATACACAGCCATTTAAAAAAGAGAGTATAATCAACTTCACTTAGTTGAACAAATTGTTTTTACTCTATCTGTCCACATCTTAAACTTAAGGCATATTACTTGGTTCTAGATAACACACAGTATCCACCACTATTTCTAAGTATGTTTTTCACAAAAATCTTCTTCAACTTTTCCAGCCATAGAGGAAAACCAAGTTACATTCTGAAAATAATGGAACACTCTGGAAGCAGGGATGTTACTTTTCAGCATGGCTGGACTCGTATCAAGTCGTACCCAGGAAGTGTATGGTGATAGCATTTTCTTCATAAGCAGCCTCAGTAGTTCCATCAGTATATCAAGAGAGATTTCACTTTTATTTCAAGTTTAGTTATGTAAATAAACACTATGGGTACATCAGACAATCAACCATAATATGAAATTTTAAAACAGGAGTAAATGAAAAGAAAAGGTCTATGGCTTATTTGCATTTGTGGAGGGCAAATACTGAGTTTCTGCTGCATTGCTTATGAGGCTTAATAATTAGCTTCTGTGTAATTAACTGTTAAATCAAGAAAATGTAACTAGCTTTGCTGATGAGTTTAAACATTATTGTCTTTTCAAGTATGAAACATCCTTTCTTACAGTAGATCAATAACCTGCTCTTCTTTATTTATGGTTTTAGTAATGTCTGTTTTTTAAATGGCATTTTGCAATTAGTTAAGCATCTTTACAGTGTTGAGTATTACTATCACTACTTACATGACAAAATATATTTTGATTGCTAAAATTTTGTGTATAAGTCTTTTTATTTATGAATCTTTAAAGTTAGATATTTTTCTAAGCTCCTTTCAAAACTATATTTATTGGTGAAATGAAACTATGGAAGGGCTGGGGATATAGGTCAGTGGCACAAGTGCCCGCCTAGCAAGCATGAGGTCCAGAGTTTAATTCCTGATACCAAAATAATAAAAATAAAAAAATAAACAGACGGTACCAAATTGCATGGGAAATACTTTAAAGAATCAACAACTGGGATCTCATCCTACTGAAAAGTTTCTGCACATCTAAAGGAATTGCCAGCAAAGTAAAAAGAAAATCCACAAACTGGGAAAAAAAATTAGCTGATTATCCCTTGGACAAAGGTCTTCTATCTAGAACATACAAAGAATTAAAAAAAATCAGCCCCCGCAAATTCAAAGACCCAATCCAAAAATGGACAACTGAGATGAACACACACTTCTCAAGTAAAGAAATACAAATGGCAAATAAATACATGAGAAAATGTTCGACATCGTTAGTCATCATTAGTCAACCCAGCTATTCCCCTTCTGGGTATTTTCCTAGAAGATCTGAAAACAACACATCTAGCGACTTATGTGTCCATGCTTATAGCAGTGTAATTTGTAATTGCTAAATTGTGGAAACAACCCAAATGTCCATCCACTGAGGAATGGATAAAAAAATTGTGGTACTTTTAAATAACAGTAATAACTCAGCTATAAAGAAAGATAAACCTGAGGCTTTTATAGGTAAGTGGTCACAACTAGAGACCATACTCAGAAGTGAAATAAACAAGACCTCCATGTGTAAGTAACATATTGTATCACTAGTATAAGAGCCTGAAAGAGGAAATAAAAATTAGGAGGTATGACAGACATTGTGAAATGAAAGGAACATGCTCAAAAGTTAAGAGCAACTGGGGTGATGGAAAACAGAAAGAAAGGGAAGTTATGTATGCACGTGTATATACAGGATAGTTAAAATAGTTGTAATACTGACTTGTATCACTTTATTCAAAGGAACAGTTAATGATTAATTATTTGATCAATCTTGCATGTTTCTGATAAGTCACAAGGCAGCCAGTGAAAAACTTAACTGTCAATATTTCTTCCTCTTTACCTGTTCCACCTCAGTGCCCCTTGACCACAAAAGCCAACCCCACCCTCAACCACTTTGGCAGGACCAGATGTTCAACTCTAAAGAACAACCCACCCTGCTCAGGTAGTTCTGGCCCATGGACACACTCTTCAAAAAAGGCTTAAAAACCCCATGCTTTGCCCAGTTTGGGGCTGTCCTGGTCCACCGCACAGCTCACCATGTCACTCTCCCCAACAATAAATACTCCTCTTGTGTCAGAATGTCTGGTCTGGTTCTGTGTGGGTCTCGGCTCAATCATATATCATTTGGTGCTGAAAACCCGGGAGGGATGCCAAGGCTCCAGCCAGTCCCTCCTGACCAGGGGCCCATCCCCAGGTCCACGACCAACCACCTCTGAAGCAGACTGTGAGCCTTGGTCCTGCCGCATTGCTGACCTTCTCATCCACAGATGCTTACCAGGTACAGATTCCTCTTCGTGTCCTCCACTCCCAATCCTTGCCCCTCCTGTTTCCCTCCTTATTGACTCTCTCTCTGCCTCTTTTTCTCTTGCTCACTAATATTCCTCCCTTCTCCTTTACTCTGACTTCTTTGGCCCCTCTGAATCTGCCACCTACTTCATTGCCTGCCTCTTTCTCTCCTCCTGCCACCTGATTGCTGATAAGCACAACAGACCCCTCATCTGCCCTTCACAACCCCCACCAACGTTCTCAACTGGGTTGACTCTGAATTCCTTCAGAGCACTATAGCCTCTTCAACCCGGACCACATCCATCTTTTTTCCTTCCTCCTCCTGGACCCTCCTCTTTCTTTCTTTCCCTTCCTCTTTCTTTCTGTCTTTGAAGGCCTACCTGTCGCAACTTTCAGATGGCTCATTCTCCTCACTTCATGCCCCCAGTCCTTACAGCCTCTCCCAAAATCGTGTTAACACGTTGAGCTGCTCCTTCCCTCCTCGTGATCCCCTCCCTGACCAGAGACATCTGCTCAGGGGGCCTGGGTCTCTTGTCCCATTTGGGACTTCTCTTGGTCCACAGTGGTCTTCACTCTCCTCATTCCCTGTTCTCTTGTCTCTCTTTTCATCATCATGGGCAACACCTCTTCCCTCCTTTACTCTCCCAATGCCTCTGTGCTCCATTGCCTCAAGTCTGCTCTCTGTGGCCCCCTCAGCCTCTCTGATCTCAAAATCAAAGCCTCACCTTCCTCTGCCAAACCACCTGGCCACAATACAAACTAGATAATGGGTCTATTTGGTCACCTGAGGGTACTCTCAACTTCAACATCCTGCAGGACTTAGGCAATTACTGTTGCCACAATGATAAATAATCCAAGGTGCCTTATGTCCAAGCTTTCTTCACCCTCTATAATGAGCCTCAATTCTCTCTTTCCTGTAGCCCCCAGGAGATTCTCCCAGCCAAATCCCATACCTCACGACACCGCCTCTCTGATGAACCTTCCCAAACTTCCTCCTTTCCCAAGCCACTTGATGACCCACCCCTTAGGCAACCATCGGCCCCTCACGAGGCCAATCCTGATGGAATAACTACACCCCTCCTCAGCAAGAAGTAGCTACTGACAAGACATGTCATCCCTATCCATTAGATCAACTCTGGAATGATAAGTCACAAGGCAGCCAGCCCCCACTGCGGGAAAGACTTAGCTTGCAATATTTCTTCCTCCTTAGCTATTTCACTTCAGCTCCCCTTGGCCAAAAATGCCAAACCCCACCCTCATCCATTTGGCAGGACCACATGTTCAGCTCTCAAGAACAACCCACCCTGCTCGGGTTGTTCTGGCCTGCAAACAACCTATGCCCCCTTGGGCTGTTCTGACCCATGGAAACACACCCCTCGCTCAGGCTGTTCTGGCCTATGGACACCCTCCCTAAAAAAGAGCTTAAAAACCGCATTCCTTGCTCATCCCAGGGCTGTTCTGGTCCACTGTTTAGCCCACCATGTCACTCTTCCCCTCAATAAAGACTCCTCTTGAGTCAGAATGTCTGGTCTGATTCTGTGTGGATCTCAACCAAATCATTTATCAAGCTCTGTTTGTTTTCCTGAGAGACCACTTTGAAGATATTAATACATAATACAATAATCATTGATAATTTCCTACCACTTTGTCTGTAACTCTGTATTGCTTGTATTATTCTTATGCTAAAAAAAAGAAAAACAAAATGTGAGACACATTGTTAGTCTTCTAGACACAAAATGAGGCACAGAAAGAAAAAATAAAGTAAATTAGATAGGATTGAAATTAAAGACATCTTTTTATCAAAAAAATCACGAATAGATGAAAAGTGAAGCTATAGATCATTAAAAAATGTGTGTAGTCTGAATATACAGAAAGATAGTTGTATTTGATCAGATAAAGACTTCAAGAAATAAATGACACAATAAAGACAATGGACAGAAGACTTGAAAAGTAAGTTCTTGAACAAGATATCCAAGTAATCACTTAACATAAAGAAAAATACCCATTATGAAACAAGACTATTACAATCTAATGTTCAATATGAAATACTATAACTGGAAAGACAATTCCATGTGACGGAGAATAAATGAAACACATACAATGCCAGTGCAAAAACACACTGCTGCAACATTTTGGAGAAGTGATTACCAGTTTTTAAGAAAGCCTAATAAGCGATTTAGCTACTCCTAGGTACATAAGTCTAAAAGAAATGCATTCACATAGGCAAAATTGATTTTAAAAATCTCTACATTACTGCCATTTATGATAACCCAGGGGTAACCCACTCGGGCCTCCCTTCTGTCCCTCTCTTGGGCAGAAGCTTTCTTTCCCTCAATAAATATATTCTGCTCTTCAAAAAAAAAAAAATATATATGATAACCCAAAATTTCTAGCAACTTAAATCTCCATGAAGAGTGGAATTGATAAGTTGTGATTTATTTCCACAAAAATACTATGCCATTTTGAGCATGAACAAAGCCATTGCAGCTCATGAATATGAAAGAATTGTACAAACATAGAACTGAGTAAAAGAAGACAGGCAAAAAGAAAACATACTGTGTGCATGAGTGCTAGTAACATACTAGTTCTGGGTCTAGGTGCAGATTACACGTAGGTGTTCAAGTTTTAAACATTTAATGTACTATTTATATACTTAGATAACTTATATCTCTATATAACATATCCTAATTAAAATGTAATTTATAAGTAAGAGCAATCGGAAAAAAGAAAATATTTTCTGCAACAAAAACTAAATAGCAATGATATTTCTGGGAGAATAATAAGCATAATAAAAATTTCATTTATGGTAGAGGTTAAAAAGTATTTAGAACTCTGACAAAGAGATAAAATATTTTAGGAAAAAAGCATAAACATTGTTTAAAAATGTAGTCTTTAGTTAGCAGTTAAGGGGCAGACTAACTTCTTGAAAGGTCATACACTGAGAATGGAGCACATCTACAAAGGAGTTCTAATCCCAGACCCGTTTGTTGTCTTTGTGATTTTAAGTGAGTAGTCTTTTAGACCTTTAAAAGGCAAGTAATTTAATCTTGTGATAAAGATTAGGCATTACCTACTTTATCATCAACAAACACCTTTGTTATAGATGCAAGACCACAACAAAAATATATATAAGTAAAATATTGGCAAAAATACCAATGGGCCATTTTCATTTTCTCTTGCAGTGTTTAATCATTAAGGTAGTATGTTGTTCGAAAACAAAACTAAAACCTAATTATTTTCCTCACAATTAGAATGTGGAAAATAGTGGTCTATAAAGCTCAATTGTGCTACATCATATGACTAAATCCCTCAAATTTGATATGTTAAATATATGCAGAAGAAAGCAAGTTTTGTAATAAAATAAATTGTAAGAACAAATAAATAGTAAACAAAAAAACATAAATAAATACATGTCACTTAATGTTCAGGAGAATTTACCATATTCTTATAGTTTGAAGTGATTCAAACAGTTATGGACTGCAGGAAAGCCTTTTAAAATAAATAACTGCAGAAAAATTTTCAATTGTTATACTAAGAAATTAATGTGAAAATACCTGTTGGGGACCACTACAAAGTGGCTCTGAGCAGGATTTAATATTAACCAATTGGATTTTCATATTTACTTGGGAGTAGTCCGAGTCTTAGGCACCTTGTCTGTAGATGGGCAGCTGATTCATAGTAAATGGATCTCTATGAGTCACTTGTCACTGCTGAGGCCTGTATGGGCCTGTGACACTGTGATGTCTCAAGGACAAGGTGACTGCAGCTGTGGACACCTGGCTCCTACTTCTATTAACTTTAAGGAAAATGTGGCTTGCAGCCTTGCTGTGAAGGCCTTCCTGGAGATAACATATAGCTCTCCTAAATTAACATAATAATACTCGGAGAAGTCCTTGAAAGGATTCCCAAGTCCTGCCCAGATTCCTGCTCAGATTCCTGCATTTTCTTCAGTATTCCCCCTCCCCTATTTGAAAACCTAATAAAAACGGGCGACCCAGAAAAGTCTTTGGCTAATTCAGAGACTATAAAAGCTGGAAAAGAATAAGTTCCTCCTGGAAGCCCTAAAATCATATTCCATTGTCTCACTTTTTATTTACACCTTCATCTGTCCACTCACTTGGGAGACTGTGGACCTGATCAGCCCGCAGTAACTTAGGGTTATTCAACCTGCCTTCAATAAAATACCTATCACTGTAATATTTATATAAATAATGGAGGTTCTGTTATTTTAGTTTAAAAGCAGCCACAGACAATGCATAAACAAATAGGTGTCCTTGTGTTCCAGTAAAACTTCATTTACAAAAAACAAGAAATGAAATATGTTTGTCTCTAGGGCCATAGATTTCTGACCCCTGTACTGCAGTATTATAGTCACAGAGCTGAAACTGAGTTACTGCCACTGTGGTGTACAAGGGACAGAATTTGAAAAAAAAGGATAATGTACATTGTCTTAAATACCATTACAAGTAGCACACATCACTTCCACTAAATTTTATTGGCATCTTGCTACAATATCACTAGGAAATACAATGTTCATGTATGGATTTGTGACTTCTACGGTTCTACTAATGTTAAGAGCAGAATGATTTTCATTGGAAATAAAATATACAGTTTTGCTAGAGGAAAGCCTGAGTTTCTTCAACTTCCCTGAGCTTCAGCATGCCAGTTTTCCACCTTATTTAATGAAATATTTTATGTAATATAAACTTTTGTTTCTTTTAAATCTTCATTTATAAATTGGGTATATTAAGAGAACTTACCTTATAGATATATGGCAAACATTAAATTTACCACATTAAAAGTGCTTTAAATATTATAAGGCAAGCCTCAATGATTATCTTTAGATATCATGTTAAATTTTTGCAGGTCCAATATCTCTTACCCAAAATGCTTGAAACTAGACATATTTTAGAGTTTGGGCTTTATTTGTCTTCTCTTTCTTTTTAAAATATTTGTATATACATAATGATGTACCTTGGGCATGGGACACAAGTCTAGATACAAGACTGAAATGCACCTGAAACCCGTAGCTTGAAAGGAATTTTAGACAATATTTTAATGCTCCTGAATTTGGCTATCACCTGTTACACAAGTTTCATAAATTTGGTATGTGATCACTCAAAATGTTTTGGGTTTTGGATTTTCACATTAGGGATGCTCAACCTGTAGTAGATTAAGAAGCAGAAGTTTAATGATTTCAGTGAGATCACATAATTAGATACAAAACAAAAAATTAGGCCAGGTGTGATGACTAATGATGATAGTAAACCTGCCTTCTAGTAGTAGATGTCTAGTAGATAACAAACCACACCTCTCGGACTGGGGATATAGCTCAGTGGAATAAGCACCTGCCTAGCAAGCGCAGGGTCCTGAATTCAATCCCCAGTACCGCCAAAAAAAAAAAAAAAAAAAAAAAAACCCACATCTCTGGCTGCTTTTGTGAGAGTTTCCAGAGTTACTAGCCTGTGGGTCAGTAAATTGATAGGCAAGACTCTCCCTGATGTGGGTGGCACCAATTCATAGCCTTACAACTTGGATAGAATGAAAGGGAAGGTGGAAGTCAGTCTGCGTTTTAGAAAGCTCCAGTCTGTTTGGGCAGCTGCATCTTTTGCCACTGCCATCACCTTTGGACATCAAACTCTACCTTCGCAGGTTTTCAATGTGAGCTCACACCAGCAACTCACCAGACAGCTTCCAGGCCTTCAGGATGGGACTGGTGTTACATTCTTGATTGCTCTTTTTATGAGGATTCAAGCTTGGATTGCATCCTCCTGCTGATCCAAATATAGGTGGCCATGATGGACTATCCCACCTCAGATTCTGTAAGCCTGCCTAATAAATTTCTTTGACCATCTATATAGATGTATATGTTTCCGTTGATTTTGTTCCTCTAGCAGAACCTAACTAAAACCTTGGCCTCTTGTGATGGGATGCTTTTACTAGAGCACACACTAAAAGCAAAGACATCAATTGAACAAGAACAAATGTGAAGATACCAAATGAGCTTTTTAACATAGATGATGTTTCAGCATATCTGCATGCTGACAGAATTAGTCCAGAGAAAGCAATTTTTATGATGGAAGCATAAAGGAAAAAGTACAGGGGCAAGGTCTTGAATGGTCATTGAAGGTTGTTACCTAGTCCCTAAATAGAGGATTTTGCAGGACTACAACGTCCTTAGGAACAAGCACATGAATGTAGACACGAACTAATATGGAAGCAGCATGAGAAAGTTTTCCTCCAATGGTTATTCTTAGTAAACTCAATATAATCACCAGGGATGAGAAAGGAATATTAGAAATATGATGAAAGAGTTATAAAATAGCTTGTTTTGATAATAGAAAAAATTTTGCATTAACAAAATATAAAAAGACTTAGGACAATGTTAAATGACGGGTAATGGAGATGACAGAGTGTGCTGGTGACATTGGCCATCTCAGGGTTATTCACAGCATCAGGGAACAGCAGAGGCTTGCTGAGGATTAGGTCAGGTGAAGAGGAAGTCAAGAATTCAGGAGATGAGCAGCATACTACTGACAAAGATGATACATGTGGAAATTGAAATAATCCAGAATTATTTTTAAAACGTAGTACTCAAGAAAACAACAGCAAATGAATTACTGAAATACTTAAAGAATTAGAAGCTGTAACCAGGGGATTTGTAAATGGTTCCAGGAGAGAGTGCATGTATAGCTTATGGTAAGAGTTACTTTGTGCATTGGGTTGTGTCCCTTAGATTATTTATCCCTTGGGTTTATTTTTCCAGTATTTAGTGAATATAATTGTTTAAGATAAATAGCAATGATTTTCAGAATTGAAACAAGCAAAAAGCTCTTTAGAGTTCTTATAGCTTCACAAAAATCTCAATAAAAGTAATTAAATCTATCTAATAAGAGAAGATACAAGTAAAATATAACTAGTTGATCTGTCTTTAAAAATGTTTTGACAATTAGAATTAATTCCTTACATTTTTGCTATTAATTATATTTTCCTGACTAAAATAAGTATATAAATATTTACACTGATGCATAAAAATAAAAGATTATTTGCCTTGAAGTCAAGATCATAAACAAAATGTAGGCATTTGGACCTTGCATCTGCCAACTCCAGTTCTTTGTGCCCATAGCTAAGAATTTTATCACGTACAACTTTTGTGTAGCTCAACATAAATCCAACTGGTGCAACTACAAAGTAAACATTGAACATTAAACAGCATTACACAGTAAGTTTGGGGGCTAGCCTAATTTGCATAACTAGAACAAGGTGAGAGAGATTCTACTAGCCATGTACATTGGTCCATGATCATGACCAGAAATGGATCTTGCACAGGCTGAGGATGCCAACAATGTGCCATTACTGTTTTGCAAGGCTGATAGGGAAGGTGTCATCAAAAATAGATATCATGTGAGAGAAGCATCAAATGGTCTAGCTTCATGGTAGCCTCTCAGTTCCCTGATGGTCCACGGGCACCCAGAAAATGTCCTCCCACCAGCCAAAATACCCAAAAGTAATGTAGATGAGCCCAAGGCACTAAAGGAAGTGGCAAGAGGAGATTTAAAGGAGTGACAACTAAATTCACTCTTGCCAAAGTGGAAGGGAAGCCAAAATAGCCAGCAGAAAGCATTCAATGTTTAGACAAGAAAATCTTGCAAACGAGAGGGAAAAATGGACCAAAGAGAAAACAGGCTGGCTCACCAAGGAATCAAAATTTTTCTGCAGGAAATGGGGAGACTAATGAAGGAGGAGAATCTAGCTTCTTAGGAAGCAAAAGAGAAAGGCCAGGGTCACTAGTACCATTCTCCATGTCTCATCAGTAGTGCCCATTATATGGTCTTGTATAAGAATATTTTGTCAGCTGTTTAGTATATGCAAGTTTTTAAGTAACTCTTGAAACATTTTTAAGAAGAAGATAACACACATGTATTCCATTTTCATGTAAATTATCTTTAAGAGGTAAAATCATTTGCTGGCTGTTTATTGTTTGGTATAAGTGGAAAATAGTGGAATATAAATTATGACCTTTTGACTGAGATGCCCACTTCTCATTTCATATATGGAAGGTAGTTTTTATCTCATACAAGACAAAGCAGACTCAATGTCAATTTAGAGTCACAGCTGTGCCTTTCCTATGTCTTAAATATTTTAAGGTATAAAAGGATGTTGATTTTTTAGCAGAATTGTTCCCTAAAGAAAATGCCTCCATCACTGCCCTGTCAGAACTGTGTGCTCTATGTGACATCTTTAGTTGTGTTAGTGTAGTTTTCCTCATGATTTTTAATGTGCTGTGGAAATTTGATAATTTGAGTATGTAGAGTATATGATACTGAATGATGAGTTGGTGAAACTGATGCCAGCATGAAAGATAGCAGCACTTGATCTCTTGTTGAGGAAAATTTGCTTCCAAATTTGAAGTTGCAAAATAAGTGAAATAACTTTAAAGATTCGCAATACATGCTGTTTAGATTTTAGTACAAATTAAAAAGTATACACATCTAATTGTCTGTGTACCGATTTTCAAATAGAGCCAATACAATCTCAATTGAGAAAGAATGAAAAAAGGTAGATATTGTATTCCAAGTTTGTGCACTAGGGAGCATCAGATGTTTTAGAGTCCATCATTTCTGATGATTTGTTTTGACTTTGTGGTTTTGAAGCAGTGATATCCCATTGTGTGAGAATCTCACGTGCCTGCCATCCACTAATCAGTTGCTGCATGTTTGGGTTGCCTTCACGTCTTGCCCCACATGAACAATGCTGTAATGAATATTCACATAAAAATTGTTCTTAATTAGTACATGTTTGGATTACACAATGATTATACTCCTCATGAGGAATTGGTATATGTACCTGGCATATCTTATTTATTTTTTAATCCCCTTACCCTCCGCTTTATTCCCCTATGTCTTTTGTACCACTTCATTCATTGGGGTGTACAAGAAAAAATATAGATATATCTTGTTTTATATTTGTTGCATATAATGATCAAGTTGTTCACAGAGACTTGGTACATGTGCACAACACTTCATACTCTTCTCTTTTTACCTCATCTCCCTCCCCTGTCCCAAACCCCTCATATTATCTATATTCTAATTTGCATTTTATACTTTGTGTTTCTCATATAAGAGAAACCATGTGATACTTAACCTTGTGCATCTGATATATGTCATTCAACATTATAGTCTTAAGGTGCATTCATTTTCCTATAAATGACTTGAGTTTAGCCTTCTCTATGGGAGTGTACTGTTATTTTGTGTATAAATACATTTTTTCTTTGATACATTCATCTGTTCATGGACACATAGACTTCAAGATTTAATAAGCGTATGGTTAATGGGCACATAGGGTGCAAGATTTAAGTATTGTAAACTGTGCCACTATTAACTGGGGAATGCATGTATCCCTGTGATAGAATATCTTAAATTCTTTTGGTAAGAAACCTTGAAGGGAATAGCTGGGTTAAATGGAATTTGTAGTTTTAGTTCTTTGAAGAATCTCCACAGTGAGTTCTATAATGCATCTACCAATTTATACTCCCACCAACAGTGAAGAAGGGTTCTTTTTCTCTCTGCTGTCTCAGTAGCACTTGTTATTTGATCTTATTATATCATTTTTTATGTGGAAATGTTTATGTTTTGCTTAATTATACATTATGTCACAACTTATGTGGACTGCTATAACATAATACCATAAACTGCACAGCATATACAAACACAAACTTATCAGTTGGTTCTGAAGATGAAAATGTCCCTGCTCAGTGTATTGGCAGATTCTCTGTTTGCTGAGGGATTGCTGCCTCACAGGTAGTTCTCTCTTTGCTTTACCTTTAAACCAAGGAACAGTCAATGGTGAAGCCCCGGTTTTTGGTTCCAGCTTTCTCACCGTGTTCTGTCATGGCAGAAGGGACTATAGTGTTACTGGGGTGTCTTCTGTGGGAGAAAATTCTCACTCATGAGGGCTGGGCTCTCATGACTTCGTTACCACCCAAGGGTCCAAATGCTAACCTCACAACAATGATTAGATTTCCAAGTAGAAATTTTTCAGGACATAATCATTCAGTAAACAGTATATGAGAAGTCCATACTTATAATTCAGTGAATTAATTTTTAATTTTCTTAATCGAGTTTTCTTCAATACATACAAAAGATTTCATTTTAATTTTGATGAAATTCAAATTACTTATTTTTCTTTCATTGTATTTTTCAATACTCCAGTATTCTAAAACTTTACTTATGAATTTTCTGTTAATATCTTACAGCTTTAATCCTTAGAGTAATGTTTTTGATCCATTTTGAGTTTTTATATTTTGAGTGAGGTTGGCATATAACGTTATTATTTCGTGTAACCATCCAGTTGTTCCACCTGATTTGTTGAAAAGACAATTCCTCCCCCCACTGACATTTCTTAGAACTTGAGAGTCAATCCATCATTATCATGTCTGTTTATTGCTAATCTCCGGGGTTTATTAATCCTTGTGCCAATGCTAAGATATCCTGATCATTGTATCTTCGTATTGAGCATTGAAATGGAAAAGTGTCAGCCCTTAAAAATTGCTCTTTTTCAAAATTGTTTCGATCATTTTGAGAACCTTGGATAGCTGCATGAATTTTAAGATCATTTGGTCTATTTTTCTAATTCAAGAATATTGATTTTTTGGTAAAGATTACAATAAATATGCAGATAAATTTTGGAACTGTTCTAATTTATCCAAATTAAGCCTATCAATCTGTGAAAATAGGATATCTCTCCACTTGTTTAAGGTAGTGTTTAATATCTCTACAATGTTGTAGTTTTTCAGGGTAAAAATCTCAGTTTTCTTAAATGTATGTTTTTTGTTTTTATATTATTTTAAGAAAGACAATTTTGAATTGATTTTCAAATTTTTCAGTGTTGGTATAGTGAAATACAATTAAGTTTTAAAATATTTTGTAACTTGTTGAATAATTAGTTCTAATAGATTTTCATTGGATTGCAGAGGGTTTTCGGTGTACCATAACATGCCATCTACAAAAAGAGTTATATTTCTTCTTCTTCAGCCAAGATGGATTGATAAATTGTCTTGTCTAATAATTGAATATAAATGTTCCATTACATGTTTATTAAAACAGCAGAAATCTTTGTCTTTTTTCTGACATTAAGTGAAAGTATCTGAGCTTTCACCAATAAATGATATGTTAACTATATTTTTGTTTTTATCTAATTCTTAGGTTACTGAGTTGCTTATAATTTTTTGTGTTTTACTTTTAGGTATAAAAGGTGTAAGAATTTGTAATCTAGTTTTTATTTATCAAAATAATCATTTTCTTATATTCTATTTTATCAATGAGTTATATTGATATTTGGGAGTTACACAAAACTGATCTCACAACCCTAGGATAAATTTCACTTGGTTATATTACAGGGTTAGTTTTAATAGGACACTGAATTTGTTTTTGAAGTAGTTATTGATATGACATCCACAAATATACCACTTTAGTATGTTGATTATTTTTAGTCCAAAGAAACTTTAAACAGTAGCAAGCAAAACACTATTCTGATGTATTTCTTATAAGCAAGTGATAAAATTCCCAAGCTAAAGATATTCTTCTACTAGAAGGAAAGTAATATTCTTATGAACAAGACCAGGAGGTTGAGACTGATAATTCTATGCAGATCAGTTAAAATAATTCTTATCTTCTTTTAGCTATAACACATAATTTAGTTGTTTTTTCACAACATAATTTTGTTCAAGTGTGTGTACAGGTCAGCTAGTGCCTTTGGGTTTTATTTCTTTACATCCTTTACATGCTGCATAACATGCAAATGTGTATGCATTTCTCTTTTTTGGTTTGTCTTTCATCAATCTAATTACTGAGTACTGCTATAAAACCCTGAGAGGAGACTCCGGGAAAGATGGCGACCAGGTGAGCAGCAAGGGAGCGAACCTCCTTAATAAACACCGCCAGCTCGAGACAGACTGGGCGAGCGTGAATGCTGGGACCCCAGCTGGGAAGTTTAAACTGGGCGTATTTCTCTGAGATGCCGGGGGAGATGTGGTAGGGCGGACCAGGCTGCCGGGGCGAGACGTGGGAAAGCCCCAGACGCTGGGAGCCAGGGATGATCCGCGCGGG